>JAKSZT010054578.1:727309-792925 GCA_026826555.1 Tolypeutes matacus
TGAAGTATCCACAACAAAGCTACTTGAACTAATAAATGAGTTCAGCAAAGTGGCAGGATATAAGATCAACACGCAAAAATCAATAATGTTTTTGTACACTAGTACTGAACAATCTGAGGAGGAAATCAGGAGGAAAATTCCATTTTCAATAGCAACAAAAAGACTCAAATACCTAGGAGTTAATTTAACCAAGGAAGTACAGGACCTATATGCAGAAAACTACAAAACAATGCTAAAAAAAATTTAAAAAGACCTAAACAAATGGAAGACATTCCATGTTCATGGATTGGAAGAATAAATATCATGAAGATGTCAATCTTGCCCAAACTGATTTATAGATTCAATGCAATACCAATCAAAATCCCAACAGCTTACTTTACAGAATTAGAGAAGGCAATTACCAAATTCATCTGGAAGCGTAAGTGCATCCGAATAGCCAAAAGCATTCTAAAAAAGAAGAGCAATGTGGGAGGAATTTCACTGCCTGACCTTGAAACATATTACAAAGCTACAGTGGTCAAAACAGCATGGTACTGGCATAAAGATAGACATATCGATCAGTGGAATAGAATTGAGAATCCATAAATATACCCTCACCTATACAGTCAACTGGTTTTTGACAAATCTACCAAGCCCACGCTGTTGGGAAAAAACAGTCTCTTCAACAAATGGTGTTGGGAGAACTGGATATCTATAACCAAAAGAATGGAAGAGGACCCCTATCTCACCCCCTATACAAGAATCAACTCAAAATGGATCAAAGATCTAAATATAAAAGCCAGGACCATAAAACTACTAGAAGAAAATGTAGGGAAACATCTTCAAGACCTTGTAGTAGGTGGTGGTTTCTTGGACCTCACACCCAAAGCACGTGCAACAAAAGAAAAAGTAGATAAATGGGACTTCCTCAAAATTAAACACTTTTGCACTTCACAGGACTTTGTCAGAAGGGTGAAAAGGCAGCCAACTCAATGGGAAAAAATATTTGGAAATCACATATCTGATAAGGGTTTAATATCCAGGATATATAAAGAGATGTTACAACTCAACAATAAAAAGACAAATGACCCAATTAAAAAATGGGTGAAAGACTTGAATAGACATTTCTCCAAAGAAGAAATACAAATGGCAAAAAAAACACGTGAAGAAATGTTCCACATCACTCATGATTAGGGAAATGCAAATCAAAACTACAATGAGATATCATTTCACACCTATCAGAATGGCCACTATTAAAAAGACAGAGAACTACAAGTGTTGGAGAGGATGTGGAGAGACAGGAACACTTCTTCACTGTTGGTGGGAATGCAGAATGGTACAGCCACTGTGGAGGACTGTCTGGCAGTTCCTAAAGAAGTTGAATATAGACTTGCCACGTGACCCTGCAATACCACTACTGGGTCTATACCCAGAAGAACTGAGAGCAGTGACACGAACAGACATCTGCACACCGATGTTCATAGCCACATTATTCACCATTGCCGAAAGTTGGAAACAACCCAGGTGTCCATCAACAGATGAATGGATAAACAAACTGTGGTCTATTCACACAATGGAATATTATGCAGCTGTAAGAAGAAATGAAGTCGTAAAGCATATGGCAACATGGATGAACCTGGAGGACATTATGTTGAGTGAAGCAAGCCAGACACAAAAGGACAAATACTGTATGACTGTGTTACTATGAACCAAATATATTGTGTAATATATTGTTTGATTCACACACACAAAATAGCTAATGCACAATCAAAGCAAGTGCTTAGCAGTAACGCAGGGATTTCAGCAAGAGTGGAACTGCAGCACGGGAAGGAGGGCCTCAGTGGCGTTACACGGACCTTGGCTCCTGTCTGCAGACATAATAAATGTAAGTCCTGCCTAACTCTCGTGTGAGAGGTTTTACTCTCTCTAGTTCTGGTTATCCCCAGCTCAGGCCACCCAGATGAAGCTGGTTTTCATACTCCATTGCTTCTCCAGGATGCTCTTTTTTTTTTTTTTTACAATCCACAAGTCTTTTATTTTATTTACAACTCTCATGCCATGAATTCATAGGGAAGAGGTTCCAGTAGCTCAGGCTCTTTTCCATGGGTTCTCACAAGGCGTGCTTCTCTGGGTGGAGCAGGCTGGCGCTTCCGCTGGACCCAGTACCTTTCTCCTTGGCTTCCTTCCTTTTCTGGTCATTCTCCTTCCCACGTTTTAGGAGCTGTCTCGGCTCTTAGAGTGCTTAATATGCTTGGTGCGTGCATCGATTCTCTTGGCAAGAATCTTGCCCTTAGCCTGTCTGTTTACCACTGTGCCAGCAGCGTGCTGGGTGGCACTGTCCCCTTTTCGGGTTTTGCCATGGTGGCATTGTGGGGCATTCCTTTTTGAGCAGTGCCCACCCCCTTGATGTCTACGGCATCACCTTTCTTGTAGATTCGCATATATGTGGCCAAAGGAACAACTCCATGTTTCCTAAGAGGCCTAGAAAGCATATAGCGGGTTCCTCTCCTCTCTCCCTTTGTGTTCGTCATTTTGGCGAATTAACTGCAAGATGGCGGTTCCGGCCGAAAGGAGCCAGGATGCTCTTGCCCACAAGACACAGAATCTAGCACCACAGGAGAGCTGCATCTCATTACCTTCTAATTTACATATACTTCTTTCCTTTGTATCCTAGCAACAGGGAACAAACAAGTTACTTTCAGGGATTCAGTAACCCTACACCCATTACCCCCCCACAATTTTCTCCTTTCTTCTCTACTCTGCCTTCTCCTGGCCCCCGTTTCTCTTCCCTCAATGCCTCTCGCCCTCTGTCCCTAGTTTTCCCTACGCCCATCGTCCTTCACCCCTCTCCTCCACCTGCCCAACAGGCAGAAGACCCCCCCTCAAATGGGATCCTAAGGGAGGCCCCTGAGAAAGTGATGCCTAGAAGTAGCTGCCGGTGGGTGGCTGAGAAGTCATCCCGTCAACGGCCGACCCCGTGGGGAGAGGGTGCGAGCTCTTTCCTGAGCTGGGGGAACTGTCTGCAGGAGCCTCTCCTGCCAGCTCACCAGCTCTGCAGACCCTGGGACCCTGAGCAACGGGCTGGGGTGTGCAGTGGGGAGCAGATGCCCAGCTCCGAAGGGGACAGGAGTGCCCCTCCCTGAGTTAGGGGGCCGCTCCAGGGGGCCCACGTCAGCCAGCTCCAGGCCCGACTGTACCTGCCTCCCCTCCAGGACTCCTGCCCCTGAGTGACTGAGCCCTGTCACCAGACCTTGGCTTGAGCCGGGCCCAGGAGCAAGCCATATCCAACTGCTCTGGGGTGGGAGGCTCACTCCTTTGCATCAGAGCCCCTTGGGCCTTTGGGACTGTCTCCTCCAGGGGAATTCCCCGGGGGCAGGGGGCATCGGGCACCCCGGCCAGCCAACGTGTCCATCCTGTGCTCCTGAGCAGTGGTCTCCTCATCTTGGGCCTCCCACTCAGAACAGCCTGGTATGGGTTGAATTGCGCCCACCCCCCAAAAAAGAAAAAAGAGATTAAAAAAAGTTATACTTCTGTGTCCTCACCTCCCAGTCCCGAGAGTGGCGCCTTCTTTGGAAGCAGGGTCTATGAAGATGGGGTTCGTTAGGAAGAGGCCAGCAGGGTTAGGGCGGGCCCCAGCCCAATCTAACTGGTGACCTTGTGAGAGGGAGATTTGGCCACAGACAGACAGATGGACCTTGCTAGAAGGCCCCGTGGAGACGGAGGGGCAGAGGCTGGAGAGCTGCATGTCCAAGCCGGGCCGTCCCCGCCAGCAGCCGGGGAGAGCAGGGCCGAGGGGCCTCCAGGCGGTCGGGGGCACGTGCCCTGCCTGGACTTCAGACTTCCAGAACCGGGACCAGCCCACTCTGTAGTTTTAAGCCCTCCCGTTCGTAGAACTTCGAGAGCTAAGACACGGTGCTTTGCCGAGCTCCCCTCACCTCCCCACGGGCCAAGGTGGGGACGAGTCACAAGTGCCATTACGGCGGGAACAGCCTGACCTGAAGGCTGTAGGTCTGGCCACGGGATCCTTCCGCAAACCTTCAGCACCTGAGGCTTTCACCCAGCTCCCGGGACCTCCCTCTGGACACGTTTAACCGCACGGCCCGCGGTGACATGTCTTCCGTGGCTGAGCCAAAGCCCCTTCCAACTCCCCCCTCGCTGGCCCCCACCTGAGCGAGGGGAGGCTCCCCCCCCCCAGTTTCCCCCCCAGTTCCTGCTGCTGCAACAAACGGCCACCAAGTTAGTGGCTTAAAACTGCGCACACTGACTGTTAGTTCTGCAGGTCAGAGGTCTAAGGTGGGTCTCACCGGGCTGAAGCCAGGTGTGGCAGGACGGGCTCCTCTGGAGGCTCCAGAGAAGACCCTACTTCCTCGCCTCTCCCAGGCCTTCCTTCTCCCTCTGCTCCCATCACCACATCACCTTCTCTCTCTCTGACCCTCTGGCCTCCGTCGTGGAAGGACGCTTGTGACCACATCGGTCCCACCCGGCTAATCCCAGATAAAGCCCCACCCCAAGCTCCTGAACTAAATCACATCTGCGCAGTCCCTTCTGCCACAGAAGGCAGCATGGCCACAGGCTCTGGGAATTAGGGCCTGGACATGTTGGGGGGCGTTTTTCCGCCTACCACTGATGCTGGATTTTCTCTAGGTCCTTGGCTATGTTACAAAAAAGAATTTAAGAACATGCCGTTTTAGTTAGGCCAGTAGTTTATTAAGAAAAGGAGAGAAGAGAAAGAAAATAACAGACTGTGGGTCCCAGGTATATTTGCGGGCTGGCCCAGGCAGAGAGAGGAAAAAGAACCAAAAAAAGCCTCGATTTAACTTCTGTGCTTGCTTTTTAAACCATTAATTACCCCTCCCCTTGTTAATGTTTTGGGGAGGAGACCAGCTGTTTGCAGTTTTGATTGATTACCTCACCTAGCAACCCCGGGGGGAAGGGGGGCGGGGGGGGGGCCCAATGATAGGCTCCTTGAGAATGTGCCTTCCCTTGATCCCGTTCTAAATGACAGTCCTTGCAGGGTTCTTCCAGCAGCCTCAGCAGTTTCCATGGCCACACGTTTCATGTCCCAGATTCGTCTCCTCGTTCCCTGAACTAGCCTGCTTCACCACAGCTGGCTAAGCCCAGGCCCGCTCCAACCCCTTTCTCTAGCTGGCCTCCATGTCAGAGACTGGAGACGCCAAATACTCACTTGCCTGGTCTCCTACATAATCCCAAAGTGCCTATGGGATAAAGTACTGGCCAATGAGATGGAAGCAGAAGTCAGAAGCATGGTTTCTTGGGAAGACTTTCTTTTTTTCTGATAAGAGGGACATAATCAACTGGCACCCTCCTTTCCCACCTTCTTCTAGTTTTTGTGTGTGTGTGTGTTTCTTTCTCTCTTTTTTTCCTTCTAGTTTTGAATGCAGACATAATGCCTAAACTCTGGCAGCCATGTTATGACCATGAGGCCACAAACTGACATGCTAATGAGTGTGTATATATATATTCCTGTCTTAGACAGTCTTCCTCCATCCACTGTTAGTTGGATTTTCTTATACTTGCAGCCAAATGCATTCTTTTTTTTCTTTCTTTCTCCTAATGCACTCTTAATTGATGATGTGCATGTTCCAAACCTTCCCAAAGCTCCTGGGAAAAAGTGCAGACTCCTTGATGTGACCTTCACGGGCTCGTATGATCTTGCCCTGTCCCCCCTCTCCAGCCACATCCCATCTTCTGATGCAGGCAGCCTCTAGAATCTGGAAAAGGCAAGAAATGATTCTCCCCTAGAGCCTACACAGCCCTGCCAACACCTTGATTTTAGCTCAGTGACACTCATTTCAGACTTCTGACCTCCAGAATTATAATGGAATAACTTTGTGTAGCTTTAAGCCTCTAGTTTGTGGCAATTTGTTATAGGAGCATTAAGAAACTAGTAGTCAGTATGAAGTCTTTAGGTCTATTTTGCTCCAGGTCCATGAAGCTTCAAACTGGTCCCATCCCAATCCAATGCCCTACTTCAGCTCTACAGGTGTGTTCACAGAAAAACGTGAAGATGCTAGCAGTAGTGGTAGAAATATAGGCAATTGTGTGGCAAAGAGGCACAAGCTTCAGCTCCAGAATCATCAAGGCCTGAGTTTAATTCTTGAATCTTAATTCTGCCACTTACTAGCAATGTGACTTGAGTAAGTTGCCTACTCATTCCTCAGTTTCCTCATCTGTAAAGTGGATTATTATAGGATGTACCTTACAGGGCTGTTGGGAGAATTAAATGAATTGCTGTAAAGTGCTTGGTACAGATTCAGGGAAAGAGTAAATGCTCAATAAATATTAGCTATTATTACTGTTCTTTTTTTTTTAAAAAAAGAAACTTTTAATTTTAGAATAGTTTTAGATTTACAGAAAACTTTTTTTAAATGGAGAATTCTTTTTGTTATCATGGAACCAACAGATTTCATTAGTACAAAGTCACATTTAAATTATCCAACTTTTGAAGGTTTTGAGCTCCTAACTGCTTCCAAGAACTTGCTTCCCCTCAAAGGGCCCCCCAGTTAGTTTCAGGCATCCCTAGTTTTTTATATTATATTTATTCAAGAACGAGTCTTCTCTTTCTCTCCTCTTCCTGCTCAAAGTCTTTCTGTCAATGTCTGCTGCCCAGGAAGACATCTAAAGGAGTCTCACCAGCCCTTGCTGGTAGTGCCCTTATGAGCTCACCATTGTGCATGCCAAGGGCGCCGTCTCCTCAAGCTCCTTAGGCTGCACTTGTGGGTCTGCTCTGGCCGTGTGGGAGGCCATGTGGTGGTGAGGAAATGCTCTTCCCAGCTCTCAGCACATATCGTTACCTGTGCTCAGGTGGTCGTGCTACAGGCTCTAGAAGTTGGGAAATTCCCACTAATGAGCCTTTGGGTCTGATTTCCTGTCGGCAATTGCTCAAGCAATTGTGCACAGCTAAATTGGGACAAGGAAAACTTTTCAGGGTGCAGTTGTCTTGTTCAGCACTGAGTGGGGAATAATCACTTTCATGGAACAAAATTTGCTCTGCTGATTCTTCCTCGCCTTCCCAGCTCTGAATGATGGATGCCCAGGGTCAGTCCTTGGGCTTCTTCTTTCCTACTTCACCTGCTCATACCCACTCCTTATGTGAAGCCGTCTTGTTTTATTGCTTTATGGACCATCTGCGTACAGGTGCCGCAGCAGGAGAGCTCTTCCTGTATGTCCACCTGACCACTCAGCATCCCACGCTGATATCAAATAGGCACTCATCCCTAACATGTCCCCAAATGAATCCTAATCTTCCCTCCCAAACCTGCTCCACTGGAAGCATTTCCCATCTCAGCAAAAGGCAAGAGTCCAACCTTCCAGCTGCTCAGTTAGAAAAACGTCGAGTACTGATGACCCCAAGGGCTGGGGAGCATGTGGGGCAACAGAAACTCTCAAACATTGCTGGTGAGAATGCAAAGTGGTACAGCTGCTTTGGAAAACAGGCTGTCAGTTTCTTGTGAAGTTAAACATAAATGCAGCAGTCCTCCTCCTAGGATTTATCCGAGCGAAAAGAAAACCTACTTATTGACACTGAAAGCAATAAGCGCCTAGTTATAGCAGCTTTATTCATAATCGGCAAAAACTGGAAACAACCCAAATGTCTTTCAAATGGCAAATGGATAAACATATTGTGGTGCATCCATTCAATAAAATCCTACCCAGCAATAAAAAGAACCAACTGTACACCACAGTAGCATGGATCACAAGGGCATATGCGAGGGAAAGGAGCCAGACCAAAAGGCGACACCCTGTGTGCTTCCACTTATGTGACATCCAAAAGTCAAAACCATGTGCAGAGAGCAGATCAGTGGTTCCTAGGGCCTGGCGTCAGGAGAGAGGATTGACTGCAAAGGAGCACAGGGGAATTTTTTGGAGTGATGAAATTGGTTTTATATTTTGATTGTGGTGGTGGTTCCACAACTGGATCAAATCTCATAGAACTCTACACCAAAAATAGTGGATTTTACTGTATATAAAGTATACGTCCGTAACTGGGCTTCTGAAAAAACATAAAAGCATGGCACCCTGGTCTCCTTCCTTTCACCCATTGTCTAAATCCCAGACACCAACAAATCCTGTTGGTTCTTTTCTCCCTTCAAAATGTGTCTGCATCTGGCCACTTCTTCCCACTCTGCCCAAGCTAACCTCCTCTTTCCTTGGATTTCTGCTGGGCCCCCACTGGCCTTTTCCCAGCATAGCAGCCAGAGTCATTCTCTTACAACCTAAGTCAAACCATGTCACTGTTTTGCTCAAAACCCTGATGGCTCCTGATTTTACTCAGAGGAAACTATGTCACCTTTTTTTTTTTTATTTTAAAGATTTTATTTATTTATTCATTTATCCCCCCCTTGCTGCTTGTGCTCGCTGGGTCAGCTAACCACGCCGTGCGGGCGGGCTTGCCTTCACCAGGAGGCCCCGGGAACCGAACCTGGGGCCTCCCATATGGTAAACGGGAGCCCTACTGATTGAGCCACAGCCGCTTCCCTACTATGTCATCTTTTTGATCCGCTTTCCTACTTCTCCCCTCCCTGCTCACAGTGCTCTAGCCACACTGGCTTCCTGGCTGTTGGCTGGAACACACAGCATTCTCCTGCCTCAGGGCCTTTGCACTTGTGGTTTCTGCTCTCCCAGTGCCGTCTTCCCTGACCATCCTGTTTACCATAGCCAATGCCCCCTTCCCTACTCCCTCACTTCTGTCCTTGATTTACTTTTTCCCTTCATTCATTACTATCTGGCACACTATGTATTTGTCTTGTTTATTTTCTACTCCCAAACACACACCAGAAGATAAACCTTTGTCCTTGCATTTATTGTCTGTTTACTTGACTATTTTTTC
The DNA here is from genome assembly GCA_026826555.1 of Tolypeutes matacus. NCBI lineage: Eukaryota > Metazoa > Chordata > Mammalia > Cingulata > Chlamyphoridae > Tolypeutes > Tolypeutes matacus. The sequence goes on from JAKSZT010054578.1 coordinate 736,140, forward strand.
CCAATAAATATTCTGACTTAATTAGAGGTTTGACCTGTATTTTATCTACCAAGGTAAGCTGGTGTCTGAAAAAGGGCCTGGCAAAATAGTGATGTTAATAAATGCTCCCTGAGCTAATGGCGCTGAGTATGATCCATTTCATCAGTTTAGAAAACAGTGGACAGGTCCCTTCTAACTAGTCACTCAAGCCCTCACGTTCTCTCATGAGCAGCAAGTCTGTTCTCTCTTGCGGTCGCCCCACCCCATTTATAAATACCCCAGAATCCTAGGGGCTTCCTCAGTCCAAAGATACCAGTCATGCTTCTAGAAAAGAGCCAACTGGAGGGTTCCTCCAGCCCCGTCCTACCAATTCATTCTATGGCTTCGGTTAGTGACAGACGATGCCAAGAACCGGCCCCACTGACAGAAGCTCCCCGTGGCCAGATGGCCCTCCTGCTCCTAGTTCAAGGCCAGCAGGGCTCTTTGAGCGTAGCTCAGGTTGCAGGGCTTGAAGGTGGTAAAAGAAAAGCCTTTCATGCCATTTAGGCTCCCACAGCTTCTGGAACGGTTCACGAATCAGGCAGCATCCCATGCAGAAAGTAGAAGGGAGCTCCGCCGAGGGAGTGGAAATGGGGAGCTCTTATAGGACAAACATGGAAGCAAGTGAGGAAATGTTCCAACTGGCTGACCTTAAATTTGCATTTTACATGGGGGGGGGGGTGTCTTACAACGTGGGAGCTGGTAGACATTGACCAGTGCCGTTTGCCTGTCCATGCTGATCTGCTCTCTCTGCTGGACCGAAGCTGGTTTATCATCAGCTGTGGCTCGTCCTGCAGCTCTGTAGGGCACACTCCATCACATCGGAAGTCCCCTGCAGGCCCATCGTTTCTGTCTTCTGTAAAATCCCTTTCCAACTAAGAGGGGCTGTTCACAGGAGCCCACCCCAACTAATAAAACCTCCTTCTCCCGTGGCGACACATGCCTCTGCTTGTGAAACTAAAAGAGGCATCTTCTTAAATTTGACCTCCAGTGACAGAATAAACATCAGGCAGTTTCATGACCCTGGATTCATATTTCACGACAACACAGGAACTGGCTATTTTCTGGATTTTTGAGACCAATTTAAAAATTTCATTTTAACTGCTTGGTATATATTTTTAAAAGATAGGGGCTTTGAAAATATCTACAACACCATAATCACTAAACAAAACTAACAATAGTTCATTAACAACATCAAATATATTCAATGATCATAGTTACAAGATAATTTTATAATGTTTATAATGCTTATAATGTTTTAATCAGGATATAAATCATTAAGAGGTAACTTTTTTTTTTTTTAATTTATTTTATTTATTTATTTCTCCCCACCCCCTCAATGTTTGCATTTGCTGTGTCTGTTTGTTGTTGCTGATCTTCTCTTTTTTTGAGGAGGCACCAGGAACTGAAACCAGGACCTCCCATGTGGGAGAGAGGTGCCTAATCACCTGAGCCACCTCTGCTCTCAAAAGGTAACTTTTAAGAAAATCAGGACTTCCAGGAAGATGGCAGACAAGTAAGACACGGGACTTTCTTCTCCTCCAGAAAAATAGGCAAAGGACAGGCTTAAACAGCCCAGAAAAAGATCTCCTAGGGTTTAGGACATGACACTGTCCAAGGAAAGAGGGATAAAGGAGGGGAGTCATGACTACAGAACTGTGAGTTGAAACCAGCTGCGGCTGCTGCCAGCACCACCCCCCACACTAAAGACACTTTAGAATTTACACAAAGGGGGCTCTAGGAATCTGCCACCCCAGGAAAGGGGAGAGAGAGGAACACAGCTTAAGGCTGACTCAGCTTTTGACTCACAGATTTGGTCTGCTCTGTCCCAGGGGCCCTTCCAGGCCGGGTGGGGCTACGCCATTGTTTACCTTGGAACCTGCAAGGGGCTAAAGATTTACAAACCTCCCAATCTCCTCCTCTACTAACAGGGACTGATTGTTGAGGACTCAGAGGAGAGTGGAAATATTTCCAACCAGGGAAAAGGGAGGGGCTGCCAGAGAAGGCTGAAGATCTGTCTCAGAGAAAGTTTGAATTACAAGGCTCTTAGCCTCCAGACAGGAAGCTCTATCACATTGACCTGGTCTGTGTTGCAACAAATACGCTCCGACCAGGCATTGAACTGAGAACTGCCAAGGGGCACCATCTGCTGACAGACCAAGGAAGTGCATGCAAGAAAATTAAAAATAAGTAGGAGAGGCTTTTTACCACCTCTATAGCCTCCCTGCCCAAGGCCCTAGGAAATGACTCTACAACCAATTACTGGGTCCAGTGCCCAGTTCTGAGCAACCAGCAGAACAATCCTAACAATCCAGGCTGAGCCAAGAATCAAAGAGCAGCAGTAACACACAGCCTCCTGCCACTAAATCCCTACAAAAGAGAAAGAAATTGAGCATCTGAGTAAAATATATGCTAATCAGATGCCTAGATATCAGCAGAAAATTATGAGCCATCCAAAGAACATAGAAGACATGGCCCAAGAAAAGGAATATATCAAAGTCTCAGAAGAGATGCAGAATTTGAGAGAACTAATTAGCAAGATGAACCCAAATTTCAAAATCAAGTTATTGAATTGAAAGACAATATGATTAAAGAGGTAAATGACATCAAGAAGACATTGAGTGAGCACAAAGAAGAATTTGAAATCCTGAACAGAAAAGTAACAGAGCTCATGGGAATGAAAGACACAATAGGTGAGATCAAAAACACATTTGAGGCATACAACAGCAGACTCGAAATGATAGAAGAAAGAATAAGTGATACCAAAGAAAGAACAGCTAGAATTGAAGAGAGAACTGAGAGAGAAAAGAATGAAAAAAAAAAAATTGAGCAGTGGCTCAGAGAGTTGAATGACAACACAAAATGCAACAACATATATGTCATAGTAGTTCCAGAAGGGGAAGAAAAGGGAAAAGGGGCAGAAAGAGTATTTGAGGAAAGTATAGCTGAAAATTCCTAGAAATGCACAACCAACCTACACTGACGCTACAAGAAATACAAGAACTTAACAAACCAATCACATTTAAGGAGATTGAATCCATCATCAAAAATCTCTCAGCAAAGAAAAGTCCAGGACCAGATGGCTTCACAGGTGAATTCTACCAAGCATTTTGAAAAGAATTAACACCAATCCTGTTTAAACTCTTCCAAAAAATTGAAGAGGAGGGGAAAATTACCCAACACATTTTATGAAGCCAACATCACACTAATACCAAAGCCAGATAAAGATACTAGAAGAAAAGAAAATTACAGACCAATCTCTCTAATGAATATAGATGCAAAAATTCTCAACAAAATACTTGCAAATCGAATCCAACGGCGTATCAAAAGACTTATACATCACGACCAAGTGGGATTTATTTCTGGTATGCAAGGCTGGTTCAACATAAGATAGTCAATCAACATAATACACCACATTAACAAATTGAAGGGAAAAAATATATATGATCATCTTAATCGATGCAGAAAAGGCATTTGACAAAATTCAGCATCCGTTTTTGATAAAAACACTTCAAAAGATAGGAATAGAAGGAAAATCCCTCAACATGATAAAAGGCATATATGAAAAATCCACAACCAACATCATACTCAATGGGGAAAGGTTGAAAACTTTCCTTCTAAGATCAGGAACAAGACAAGGATGCCCACTGTCACCACTGTTATTCAACATTGTACTAGAAGTTCTAGCTAGGGCAATTAGACAAGAAAAAAAAAAAAGTAAAGGCATCCAAATAGGAAAAGAGGAAGTAAAACTCTCACTGTTTGCAGATGACATGATCCTGTACTTAGAAAATCCTGAAGTATCCATAACAAAGCTACTTGAACTAATAAATGAGTTTAGCAAAGTGGCAGGATACAAGATCAACACTCAAAAATCAGTAATGTTTTTGTACACTAGTACTGAACAATCTGAGGAGGAAATCAGGGGGACAATTCCATTTTCAATAGCAACAAAAAGACTCAAAAACCTAGGATTTAATTTAACCAAAGAAGTACAGGACCTATATGCAGAAAACTACAGAACAATGCTAAAAGAAATTTAAAAAGACCTAAACAAATGGAAAGACATTCCATGTTCATGGATTGGAAGAATAAATATTGTGAAGATGTCAATCTTACCAAAACTGATTTATAGATTCAATGCAATACCAATCAAAATCCTAAAAGCTTACTTTACAGATTTAGAGAAGGCAATTGCCAAATTCATTGGGAGAGGTAAGTGCACTCAAATAGCCGAAAAGCATTCTAAAAATGAAGAGCAACCTGGGAGGAATTCTATTGCCTGACTTTGAAACATATTACAAAGCTACAGTGGTCAAAATAACATGGTACCAGCATAAAGATAGACAAATCGATCAATGGAATAGAATTGAGAACCCAGAAATAAACCCTCACCTATACAATCAGCTGGTTTTTGACAAACCTACCAAGTTAATGTTAATCGGACAAAACAGTCTCTTCAACAAATGGTGCTGGGACAACTGGATATCTATAACCAAAAGAATGAAAGAAGACCACTATCTCATTCGCTATACAAGAATCAACTCAAAATGGATAAAAGATCTAAATATAAATGCCAGGACCATAAAACTACTAGAAGAAAATGTAGGGAAATATCTTCAAGACCTTGTAGTAGGTGATGGTTTCTTAGACCTTATACCCAAAGCATGTGCAACAAAAGAAAAAATAGATAAATGGGACCTCTTCAAAATTAAACACATTTGCACCTCACAGGACTTTGTCAAAAGGGTGAAAAGGCAGCCAACTCAATGGGAAAAAATTTTTGGAAATCACATATCCGATAAGGGTTTAATATCCAGGATATATAAAGAGATGTTACAACTCAACAATAAAAAGACAAATGACCCAATTAAAAAATGGGCAAAAGACTTGAATAGACATTTCTCCAAAGAAGAAATACAAATGGCAAAAAACCACAATGAAGAAATGTTCAACATCACTCATGATTAGGGAAATGCAAATCAAAACTACAATGAGATATCATTTCACACCTATCAGAATGGCCACTATTAAAAAGATAGAGAACTACAAGTGTTGGAGAGGATGTGGAGAGATAGGAACACTTCTTCACTGTTGGTGGGAATGCAGGATGGTACAGCCACTATGGAGGACTGTCTGGCAGTTCCTAAAGAAGTTGAATATAGACTTGCCATGTGACCCTGCAATACCACTACTGGGTATATACCCAGAGCAGAGAGCAGTGACACCAACAGACATCTGCACACCGATGTTCATAGCCACATTATTCACCATTGCCAAAAGTTGGAAACAACCCAGGTGTCCATCAACAGTCGAATGGATAAACAAATTGTGGTCTATTCCCACGATGGACTATTATGCAGCTGTAAGAAGAAATGAAGTCGTAAAGCATATGGCAACATGGATGAACCTGGAGGACATTATTTTGAGCGAAGCAAGCCAGACACAAAAGGACAAATATTGTATGATTGTGTTACTATGAACCAAATATAATGTGTAACATATTATGATTTTAAAAAAATTTCTATGTATCCATACATTTAATTGAGAAATGTATGTTTTTATTCAATTCTGTTTTCTTTTTAGCTTTTAATTGTTTACATTTTCAATTATTAATTGTACAAAATAAAGTTTAAAAAACACATTAAAAATAAATAAAATAAAATGTCATTCCATATGATCTGCCAAAAAAAAAAAAAAAGAAAGAAAGAAAGAAAATCAATAACAGAAGGGAAACTGGAAAATTTTACAAATATGTGAAAACTAACAACACACTATTAAACAACTAGTGGGTCAAAGAAGAAATGACAAGGGAAATTAGATAACATTCTGAGAAGAATGCAAACAAAAACCCAGGATATCAAAACTTATGGGCGGGCAGATATGGCTCAAGGGGCTGGGCGTCCGTCCGCCATATGGAGGGACCTGGGTTCGATCCCCGGGACCTCCCGGTAAAATAAGAAAAACAGAAAGCGTGCAGGCGAGCTGCGGGCATGCGTGCAGTGAGCCAGGCCCGGCTGAACCGCGCAGCGAGATGATGAGGCAGCAGGGGAGAGACACAGGGTAGAGCCAGTATGAGACACACTGGAAACCAGGAACTGAGCTGGCGCAGGTGGCGAGTGCCTCTCTCCCACATCAGAGGTCCCTAGGCCCGAATCCTGGTAAAGAATGGAGGAGAAGGATGAGAAGAGAAGGCAGGAAACAGACACAGAGGCTCACTCAGCCAATGGACACAGATAGCAAATATGGGGGGGGAGGAGGGAGTAAATAAACAAGTACATAAATAAATCTTAAAAAAAAAAAAACTTATGGGATGCAGCAAATGCAGTACTCAGAAGGGAATTTATAGCTCTAAATGCCTACATTAAAAAAAGAGGAAAGAGGGAAGAGGATGTAGTTCTAGTGGTTGAGGACCTGCTTCCCACATATGAGGTCCAGGGTTCAATCCCTGGTACCTGGAAAGAAAGATTACAAATCAATAATTTAACTTCACAACTAAAGAAACTAGAACAAGAAGAGCAAATTAACCCAAAGTTAGTAGGAAGGAAATAGTAAAGATTAGAGCAGAGATAAATGAAATAGAGAACAGAAACACAACAGAATCACCAAAATCAAACATTGGTTTTTTGAAAAGACCAATAAAATCAACCAACCTCAGCCAGACTGACATAGAAAAAAGGAGAGAGGAAACAAAGAACTAAAAACAGGAATGAATGTGGGGACTTTACTACCAACTTTACAGAAATAAAAAAGGATTATTTAGGGGGACAATGAACAATTATATGTCAACAAATTAGAAAACCTAGAGAAAATGGACAAATTCCTCCAAACATAAAAATTACCTAATCTGATGCAAGAAGAAATAGAAGATCTCAACAGATTCAAGTAAAGAGACTGAATCAGTATTCAAAAAACTCCCAACAAAGAGATGTCCAGGACCAGATGGTTTCACTGCTGAATTCTACTAACCATTTAAAGAAGATTTAACACCAGTCCTTTTCAAACTCTTATGAAAAACAGAAGAGGAGAGATTACTTCCTAACTCATTCTATGAAACCATCATTACCCTGAAACCAAAGCCAGTTAGACAGCTCAAGAAAAGGAAATTACAGACCAACATCCCTTATGAATACAGGGGCAAAAATCCTCAACAAAATACTGGCAAACCAAATACAAAAGGATTATACACCATGACTAAGTGAAACTTATTCCAGGAATACAATGGTGGTTCAAAGTAAGAAAATCAATAAATGTAACATACTACATTAATAGAATGAAAGAAAAAAACACATGATCATCTCAACTGATGCATAAAAGATTTTAACAAACTTCAAAATACTTTCATGATAGGAACAGAAGGGAACTTTCTCAACATGCTAAAGAGTGTTAATGAAAAACTCACAGCTAACATCATACTCAATGGTGAATGATTGAACGCTTTCTCCCTAAGATTAAGAAGAAGACAAAGATGCCTGCTGTCACTACTGTTATTCAACATTGAACTAGATGTTCTTGTCAGAGCAATAAGGCAAGAGAAAGAAATAAAAGGTACCAAAACTGAAAAGGAAGAAGTCAAATTATGGCTATTCACAGATGACATGATCCTATATAAGTCCTATAGAAAATCCTAAAGAATCCACAAGGAAGTTATCAGAACTAATAAATGAGTTCAGCAAAGCTGCAGGAAAAAAGATAAACACGCAGAAGTTGGTTGTTTTTTTATACACCAGTAATGGACATCCTGAAAAGGAAACTAAGAAAAACAACTGCATTTACAATGGCATCTAAAAGAAACAAATACCTAGGCATAAATTTAACCAAGGAAGTGAAAGCCTTGTACCCTGAAAATGACAAAACATTGCTAAAAGAAATTAAAGAAGACTTAAATAAATGGAAAGACATCCCATGTTCATGGATTGGTAGACTTAATATTGTTAAGATGGCAATTCTGCCTAAAGTGATTTACAGATTCCATGTAATCTCTATAAAAATTCCAGCAGTATTAATTTTTTTTGCAGAAATGGAAAAGCTGATCCCCGAATTCATATGGAATTGCAAGGGGCCCTGAATAGCCAAAACAATCTTGAAAAATAAGAGCAAAGTTGGAGGGTTCACACTTTCCTGATTTTGAAACTGACAACAAAGCTACAGCAATGAAAACAGTGTGGAACTGGCATACCAATACATATATAGACCAATGGAATAGTACTGAGAGTCCCAAGTTAAATCCACACATCTGCAGCCAGTTGAATTTTGACAAGACAATTCAATGAGGAAAGAGTAGTCTTCAACAAATGGTGCTGGGACAACTGGAAATCCACATGCAAAAGAATGAATGTGGACCCCTACCTCTCACCATCTGCAAAAATTAATTCAAAATGGATCAATGACCTAAATATAAGAGCTAATACTATAAAACTCTTAACAACAAAACATAGGGAAATATCTTTAGGACCTTGTATTAGGCAATGGAATTTTAGATTTTACACCAAAGCACAAGAAACAACAAGAAAAAATAGATAACATGGTGTCTTAGCCAAAGGGGTGCTGATGCAAAATACCAGAAACTGGTTGGTTTTTATAATGGGTATTTATTTGGGGTAGAAGCCCACAGTTACCAGGCCTTAAAGCACAAGTTACCTCCCTCACCACAGTTTATTGCCATGTGTTGGAGCAAGACGGCTGCCAATGCCTGTAAGGGTTCAGGCCTCCTGGGTTCCTCTCTCCCCGGGGCTTGCCTCTCTCCAGGCTCAGGCTTGCTTCTCTCCACAAGGCCAGCTGTAGACTATCAGGTGAACGGCTCGTCCCTTTTCCTGGGCCTTCTCTCCTTCCTCATGACCAAGCTCCTCTGTGTACTTACTTCCCCGGGCTCCAGCATTCAAACTCCCAACTCCCTTTTCTGTGGTGCGGTTTCTCTGTGAGTCCCCACCCATCAAAGGGGCAGGGATGCAACATGTTATTGACGTGACCCAATCAAAGCCTTAATCATTATTTAATCAAGTAAAAGTAAAACCTCTGAATCCAATACATTCTAATATGCTCAGAGGAAAAGACCAGTTTATAAACATAATCCAGTATCTATTTTTGGAATTCATAAATAATATCAAACTGCTACACCTGGATTTCATCAAAATAAAAAAAAAGTTTTTGTGTGTCAAAGGACAACCTACAGAATGGGAGAAAATAATATTGGGATAAAGGTGTAATATCCAAAATATATGAAGAACTTCTACAACTCAACCACAAAAAGACAAACACGCCTAACTGAACAATGAGCCAAGGATTTGAAGAGATATTTCTCCAAAGAAAAATATTCAAGTGACCAATAAGTACATGAAAGCATGCTCAACGTAATTGCCCATTCAAGAAATGCAAATAAAAACTACAATAAGATACCACTTCATACCCACTGGGATGGCTATTATTTAAGAAAATAACAAGTGTTGACAAGGATATGGAGAAGTAGGAATCCTGTGCATTGTTGGTGGGATGGTAAAATGGTGCAGCCACTGTGGAAAATTGTTTGTTCCTCAGAAAGTTAAACACAGAATTACCACATGACCTGGCAATTCTACTCCTAGGTATAAATCCCGAAGAACAGAAAGCAGAGGCTCAAAGAGGTATCTGTACACTAGCGTTTGTTGCAACATTGTTCACAACTGCTAGAAGGTGGAAGTCACCCAAGTGTCCCCCGGGAAATGAAAGGATCAGCACAATGTGGTCCAGCAGCCGATGGAAGAACCTTCAGCTGAAAACGGCGCTGGCACACATTAAAACACGGATGAACCCTGAAGACCTCATGTTGAGTGAAACAAGCCAGACTCAAAAGGACCAGCATTGTAGGATTTCTCTTATATGCAATACTTAGAACCAGCAAGTTGGTGGAGACAGAGAAGGTAAAGGGGAACTTCAAGGCCTCCGGGAATTAGCGTCCAACTGCAGGAGGAAGCCTTGTTCCCAGAGCTAAGGCAGCAGGGGGACAGCATGGGAATTGTTCAACTTGAGGAACCAAGGGCCCTGTGGAGCAGGTGCTGGACGCTCTGAGCAGGGGTCTCTGGCCGCCTGGGGCTGGTGCCCCTGAGATGGGGTCCTGCGAGCGTTGGCAAAACTGCCAGCTGGATCCCGCGCCGCCAGGCTGGAGGCGCCTCCGGGTGGACAGGGCAGCCGAGGCCAGGCCCGCAGCACCTGCAGCCCCCGGGAAGCCGGCGGATGCCCCAGCAAAGCCGCAGGCGCAGAGACGCCCTTGGCGCCCGCGCGGACGCGTGGCGCGGAGGCGCGGGGCTGGCTGCACGGCGGGCTCCCCGCCGCAGCCCCCGCAGTCTCAGCTCTTTCCGCCCCATCGCCGCGGCAGAAACCTATGGGCTCCTTGATGGGATGTCGCCAGAGATACTAGAAGTCACCGCAGGGCCCAAGCGAGGCGCGAGCGGAGGAGCCGCCGCCCCGAGGCCCCGCAGAGCGCGGCCCCAGCGCGCCCTTGGCCGAGCTCCCGGCCTGTGCCTAGAGCGGGGCCCACGCGAGCAGAGGCGTCAGCAGGACGCAGGAACACCTGGGAGAAGGTGGGTGGTTCTGAGCTGACACTTCCCGCCCCTCGGGGAAGGTGGTCCACGGGAGGGGCTGCCAGGAGAGAAGCAGGGGGGCGGCGTGCTCTGTGTCGCAGTGTGGGGTGAGCGGAGACCCAGGGCCTCTCCAGCAAAATGGGTGGGGCGTCGGGGTCTCCCCTCCCACCTGCAGCACCCGAGTGTCCCCACCTCTCAGCTCAGGGGCTGCTGGGTTCTGCTGTTCACGACCTGCCCGTCCCTCCAGGGGGCGCCACCCAAGGACTCTGACCCCACAGGCGGGTAAGAGGGGCCTGGGCAGGCTGGCCCAGCTTCGGCTGGCCTCGCCTCCGTTTCCTTCCACCTTCGCCCGCCTCCAGCTCCCTCTGCTCTCTTGAAGGGGCCTGGGTCCCCCCACCTCCTGGCTCTCCTTGGTAAGTCCTCCTGGGGACTGGGAGGGGACTGGGAGGGGCCTGGAAGGTGGGAGGCCCAGCCCCCCGCGACGCTCCTAGGGGAGCAGGAGGGGAAGAGCCCAGGAGGAGATGGGCAGCTCCTCCACTCTGGGCTGCCCCCCAAGCCGGGAGGGCAGGGGAACAGGCCCCTGCTCTTGGCCCACCCCCTCCTTCTCCTCCTTTGTCTTGCATGGGTGGGGGGCGGGAGGGATGTGCTGCCTTCAGGTAAGAACAGGCCTGCACATCCCAGCAAAGGCCCCAGGAGTCGTCCTCACTGCAGGCATCCGGCTTCTCCCTTCCTCTCGTGAGCTGGGGTCCCGGGATCTGCACCCGTGTACCCACTTACACTGACTGGATCCAGGGAACCCTGGCAGGGTCCTTCCACTCAAAGACCCTTGTGTCACACTCAGGGTTTTGCTCGTGCACTTGGCCCTGTAAAGCCAGTGCCCGGCACCCTCCCTCGGCGCCAGGGTCGTGTCAAACCCTGCCTCTTCGCTCAGGAGCAGGGTCACCCTCCTGGGTGCAAATACTGACTTCCCTTCTCCCCGCAGGCCCAGGTCTCTGGGGTGCCCAGTCTGAGAGGCTAAGTGGACACTCGAGGGACTCCAGAGTCCATTTGGGGAGCCCAGCTATCCGGGAGGGCAGTTGGTACCTCTGCAAACTGCTTGCCGAGTCAGCCTGGCCCAGTGTGCGGCAAGTTCCTTGGAAAAGCTGCAGCTAGGGTCATGAAATTTAGCAAGTAAAAGTACTGGATGCTCCATTAAATTTTAATTTTTGATAAACAATAAATTTTTGGTATATCCCAAATGTTGCATGGGATATATTTATACTAAAACATTGTTTGTGTCTGAAAGTCAAATTTTACTGGGTGTCCTGTGTTTTATCTGGCAACCCTAACTGTAGCCCCTATCCATGGGGAGTTGGTCTATTTGGGGACCAAATAGTAGTTATTTATTATGAAAGCAATCCACGCACAATTTTTAAAAATCAGGAAAATGCATGTCCACTTGCAGCCATTGCTAAGAGCTGGACTATTTTTCCTTAAAGTTTTTTTTTTTTTTCTATGCACATTTTGGGGGCTTGGTTTGCATTTAGTCGTTTACTGACTGTATATGTGCATTTCTATAAATCCTACCAAGCACCTTCTGTGCTGTCTGTTCCACAGGTGCAAACAGCTAGTGGGATGTGCCAGAATGTCCGTAATCATTCCTTTGGGGATACAAGGTCGGTTCCCGTTTTTCACCATTATGAATAATGCTGAGATGAACATTCTTTTTTTTTTTTTTCCTGTTAAAAGATTTATTTCTGGGAGGCGGCTGTGGCTCAATCAGTGGGGCTCCCGTTTACCATATGGGAGGCCCCGGGTTCGATTCTCGGGGCCTCTTGGTGAGGGCAAGCCGGCCCCCGTGCACATGGCGCGGTGGACTGACGGCCCGTGCACGGTGCGGTGAGCTGGCGCAGCAAGATAAGACGCAACAGAGGGAGACAAGCAGGCACAGAAAAACGCACAGCAAAATGGACATAGCGAGCACAGGCAGCAAGGGGGGATAAACAAAATAAAATAAATCTTAAAAAAAAAAAAAAGATTTATTTCTCCCCACCCCCTTGTTGATTTGCACTCACTGTCTGCTCATCTTCATTTTTTTTTTTTTTTTCTTAGGAGGCACCAAGAACCAAACCCGGGACCTCCCATGTGGGAAGGGGGCATCCAATCACTTGGGCCACCCCCACTCCCTGCTTGTTGTGTCTCTCATTGTGTTCCTTGTTGCATCATCATTTTGTTGCATTGTCTTCTTCTTGTGTCCTCATCTTGTTGCATCAGATCGCTGCGCCAGCTCGCTGTCTTGCTCGTCTTCTTTAGGAGGCACCGGGAACCGAACCCAGGACCTCCCATGTGGCAGGTGGGTGCCCAACTGCTTGAGCCACATCTGCTTCCCTGAGAGGAACATTCTTTGTGCATGAAGGTCCTTCTCCTGTTTGTATAATTATTTCCTTAGGATAGATTTTCAGAAATCAAATTCTTGTGTTAAAGAGACAAGTGAATAGTAAAAAGCTTTTATTTGAAGCTTTTTGTCAAAATGCCTCAAAGGAAAGAAACACTTTGCTTTGTCCTTTAATTTCATTGATGGCTCCCTTTAGACACAACCCTAAATCCTCGAGATTCTTCGGATAAGGTGGCCCGGACCATGTCTCACTCCCTTTGTAAAATTTACCTCTCTTCTAGATATGGAAAATTCCTGCTCCTCCTATTTAAATAAATACCCGAGGTGTTTTCTTCTTACATATTTTTTGGTTTTCTTTTTTTTTTTTCTTTTTTTGTTTTATGTATTCACACATATTTTTTTAAAAACTCTGATTCCCAAGGAAGTGATTTCATCGTGGGGTTTGAGGGAAATCACTCCCCTCACCTCCCTGGGTGGGAGGTCTTGTCCCCTGCTTTCCTCCATGCAGCCCTCACTTCCTCTCTCATCGAGGGCCCCCAGACTCGGGGGTATGGTTATTTATTTTTTGTTATCATTGCTTATTTGTTTTGTAATTTGATGGAAGCCAAGGGTGATTTTTCAGGAAAAAAAAAATACATATGTTTTTTTAAAATTACACATCTGTAAAAAAAATACGCATCTGTTTTAAAAAAGCAAAGTTCTGTGTTCATTGTCAGGCGTCCACCGATGAAGAGCTTCCCTCTTAGAAAAATTGGCTTCAAAATTCTAGAAATGTTCATAGACTGTGGAAGGAAGCTGTCTGCTGCCTCTAGGGCGTGGAGGACGTCAGGCTAGTTGAGATGCTGTCCGTTGCTGAGGACAGGTTTTTTCCTTTCTTTCTTATTTTTTGTTTTCTTCTTTAAAAAAATTTTTTTCTATTTTTTGTGTTTTTTCTGTGTTTTTTTTTTGTTTTGTTTTTGCTTTTTTATTTTTCTCTATTTTTTCTTTTTTTTAAATGTTTTTTTTTTTTTCTTTTTTGGGGACAGGTTTTAAGTGTGGGTCAGTAGGTCGCTTGGCCTTTGAGGACCCCAGGTTTCGTAAGCGAGCTGGCCTGCACCCTCGCATCACCCACCCGCACCTCCTAAAAGGCTCTGCTCTTGACAAGGAGCTGAAGGGTGTGTTAAGCTGGAGTTCCCCTTCTGGGGGTGTTTGCAATTCAAGAGGCTTAAAAATGACACGAGGAACCCTCGATGCTGCATCTGTGCTTCACCTTTTCTAGCTGGCAAGCCAGAACCACCGAGAAAGTCCCCGCAGCAGGCGCCCACGCCCCCTGGAGACTGTCCCCTGTCTCCTAGTGACCCGCTGGCCAGGGCGCGGCCCCTGCAGCTCGCCCAGGATGCTGCTCCCCTGGCGGTGAGTCAGACCCACCCACGTGTCCCTGGGCACCCCCAGGGGCGCCTCCTGAGCACCCCTCCCTTCTCCCCCAAGCCTCCCACTTCGCCCAACAGTGAGCCAGAAGGAAGGAGGCTGAAGCTACAGCAAAGCCCACAGACAGACTTTCCAGCCTGACCTTGACTGCAACAGAAACACAGGCCCCCTTTGTCTCCTTCCCTGGCCTGCTCCAAGCTGGTGTTTGTGGAGGATTTACAAGACTGGCGGTTCTGCTTGTAAAGCTCCCCCCAACCCCCCAGCTTACTGCAACAAAGAGGGCTCTCCTGGTGCCTGGGAGGAGGGGGTAGGGGGTGTGGGTCCTGGCTCCCGGGAGGTAGGAGAGGGCAGGTGTGGCTGGGGGTGCCGCCCGCCCCTCCAGCAGCTCCTTTCAGCACCCAGCTGCCTGGCACTCAGTATCCTCCGAGGGCACCTCCGACCAGCCGGCCTGTCCCGGCTCCCTGGTGGGCCTCCGGCAGACCCCGACGAGTGACACTGCCCAGGGACAGGTTAGGGGCCGGTTGCCTCAGAGTTCAGTGTTGCATAAGAGGAAACAACTCATGGCCAAGGCGCAAATGTCCCTGCAGGGTTGACCCAGTACGTGGATAAGGAAGGGATTACAATTTACTCAGATGTTCTGGAAGGATGACAGGACTCTATCTAAGGCCAGGGTCACCCAGGATTGGGGGATGTTTGGGTAAGGACGAGGAGCAGGGGCTGAGGCGGGAACCAAGGGTAGGACAAACAGTGCCTTGCTCACCTGGACCCTGGGGTCGGGGCTGGCATGAGCTTATCTCTGAGTTTTTAACGAGTCATTAGGAAGGAATTCTCAGGGAGTGGCTCACAGGTGCATGGGGCTCTGCCAGCAGCACTGTCCTAAGTGCATTGTGGAACCTGAAGCAGGTGGGCACTTGGGGTGCAGGGGGACACTCAGGCGAGCACACCAGACCTCCCTCCCCCACCGTGGTGGGGCCTGGGCCTTCATCTGAGCAGGGCTGGCAGGAGGCCAGGAGCGTGGTATTCGCAGTTGGGTTTAAGTCCCACAACTCCCTGGGTAAGTTACCTTGACTTTCTGAGCCTGGGATTCCTCATCTGTGAAAACTGGAGAATAACACCCACCCCATAGGTGTTTGTGAGGATGAAATGAGGTAACAATTGTGAAAGTACAAGCACAGTGCTTGGCCTGAAGTTGGTGCATGATGACTGCTAGTTTGTTCCTTTCCTCCACCTACCCACCCATCCACCCATCCATCCACCCTCCCATCCATCCATCCATCCATCCATTCACCCATCCATCCATCCATCCATCTACCCACACATCCATCCATCTACCCACCCGTCCATCCATCCACCCACCCGTCCATCCATCCACCCACCCATCCACCCATTCACCCACCCATCCATCCACCCACCCACCAATCCATCCATTCTCTCATCCATCCATCCATCTATCCATAGACTCATCCATTCATCCATCCATCCATCCACTCACCCATCCACCCATTCACCCACCCACCCATGCATCCATCCATCCATCCACCCATCCATCCATCCATCATCTCTACCTTCTTTCCTGGAAAAAGGTTCAGGAATCACAGAAGACTTGCTAGCACCCATATGCAAAATACTTCAGCAAATAATAGTTTCCAGGAGCAGAACTTGGGAATCCCTTTCACCACAGAATTTCTCATTATCCCTAAACCTGCTTCCTCCCCCCAACACCCACCCACCCTCTCAGTCCCCATCTGCGAATATGGTCCTCCCAGAGCACCTAGGTCTGGTTTCTCTCATCTCCTCTTGGGTCTGAGCAGCTTTTCTTTCTGGACCCCTTCTCTTATCTTCAGAGAGGCTCGTTCCTCCCCAAAGTCAACTGCAATGGCTGCATATTCTATTTATCAACCTTAAACCTTTTATATGTCTAACTGAATTAAAAAATACTAGATGTGGAGACATCAGCAGTGAGTATCTCTGGGTAATGGATTTCTTTTTTTAAAAGCATTTATTTACTTATTTTGTGTCCCCCCCCCCCATTGTTTTTGTGCTTGCTGTCTGCTCTCTGTGTGTTCTTCTGTGTCTGCTTGTCTTCTCTTTAGGTGGCACTGGGAACCGATCCTGGGACCTTCGGGAATGGGAGAGAGGTGCTCAGTCTCTTGTGCCACCTCAACTCCCTTGGGCTTCTAAATAAGCTATATTTCTTAAAATTACTGCAGCCTACATATATGACATTTTATAAAAAAATTTATTTATTTCTCCCAGCCCCCTCATTGTTTGCACTTGCTGTATCTGTTCATCTTCCTTGTTTCTTTAGGAGGCACTAGGAACCGAACCCAAGACCTCCTATATGGGAAAGAGGCGCCTAATTGCTTAAGCCACCACTGTTCCCTGCTTTGTTGTGTTTCTCATTGTGTTTTTCTTCTTGTGTCTCTTGCTGCATCAGCTCGCCGTGCCTGCCCGTCCCACCAGCTCGCTGTCTTCTTTAGGAGGCCCCAGGAACCAAACCAGGGACCTCCCGTGTGGTAGGCGGGAGCTCAACCGCTTGAGCCACATGCACTTCCCCATATATGTCTTTTCATAATAGCAAAAGCAATGTTTTAAAATTGCATTTCATAGAGTATTAGATTTCATATTCTACTTTCCTCCCCCTTCCACTCTACCAAAACTTCTTTTTCTATTTTGCCAACCTTTGAACATTTTGAAATGTTTTATAGTCCATTCATTGAAGGACCTTTATGTCACTAAGTTCAAGATATCAGGGACATTTCAAGCTTCAAATCAGAAAATGAAGCCCTTCAGAGAAAATCCCCGCAGCCCTGCCCCTGACCACACCGGTTTGTATCTCTCTGTTGTTTTACTGTGAGGCCCGCGGGGAGCTGAGGTAGAAGCTGGAGGAGCCCCGATCAAGAGGGACCCCTCTTACAGCCCCAAGAGGAGATGAAGAAACCAGAACTAGGTGCTCTGAGAGAACCACATTTGCAGATGGGCCTTCAGACTCTTTCTTCCCCCCATACGCCGAGACTCTGCAATAGCTAGAAGGAAGGAAGGGGCTCAGTATAAAAAACAGCAAGCAACCGGGCAAAAGATTTAAGGAAACACTTCACAAAGGAAGACATGCCATATGCACACAATATACACACAGAAAGTTGCCCAACGTCACTAGTTATTAGAAGAGTCAAAACTAAAAATGTCAACGCCCGTTACTGACCAGCACGGGGAAGTGTGGAAGGCAGCACTGTAAGCCACTTTGGAGGACTATTTGGGAGTTTCTTACCAACTTAAGCATCCGCTCACCACACGAGCCATCAGTTCCACCCCTCGGTATTTACCCAAGAGGAAGGAAAATATGTCTGCACAAACATTCAGAGGAGCTTTATTCAGAGCAGCCCAAAGCAAACAACCCAGATGTTCATCAATCGAATGGGTAAATAAAATGGGGTAGAAATAAAATGAAATACTATGCAGAGGTGAAAAGGGAACAAAGTACTGAAGCACAAATAACATGGATAAATCTCAAAAATATAATGTTGAGGGAGCGGATGTGGCTTAAACAGTTGAGTGCCTGCCTCCCACGTGGGAGATCCCACGTTTGGTTCCCAGTGCCTCCTAAAGAAGACGAGCAGACAACGAGCAGACATGGAGCGAAAACAAATGAGCAAACTGACAAGGGAGCAACAATGTCTCGGGGGGGGCGACAATGCTGAAGGAAAGAAGGCAGTCACAAAAGAGTACACACTATGATTTCATTTACATGGAGCTTTGAGAAAAGGCAAAACTGGGAAGCGGATGTGGTTCAAGCAGTTGAGCTCCCATCTCCCACATGGGAGGTCCCAGGTTTGGTTCCCTGTGCCTCCTGAAAAAACAAAAACAACAAGCAAAACAAATGAAAAAACCAACTCAGGGGAGCTGACGTGGCTCAGTGGTCAAGTGCCAGCTTCCCACATATGAGGTCCTGGGTTCAGTCCCTGGCCCTGGTACCTAAAAAATAAAAATAATAACATGGATGAAGCTCAAAAACATAATGAATGAAAGAAGGCAGTCACAAGACTGCACACCATGTGATTTCATTTATAAGGGGTTTTTTAAAAAGGCAAAACTGGGGAGTGGATGTGGCTCAAGCAGTTGAGCACTGGCTTCCCTCGTACGAGGTCCTCGGTTCAATCTCCAGCCCTGGTACCTAAAAAAAAAATTTTTAAAGGCAAAGTACAGAAAGAAGGAGAGGGGAGCTTTTTGGGGGTGGTGGAAACTTTCTCCGTCTTGACTGTGGTAGCGTTTTCGTGGTATATACGTTTGTCCATAATCATCAAACTGGACTGCTACCATAGATGTGTCGTACTGTACGTTAATTTACCGCAATAAAGTCTATTAGAAACAATAGGAAAACTAAGACAGGATGCAGTCGAATCTTTATCAAAACTGTGGAAGGCAGGATGATCTAAACTTAGAGGAACTAGACAAAACTATAAAGGAAAGCACGGGCAGACGTGACAACAGAAAAGAAAATGTAGAGGCCAGATAAAAGACGGGATAAGATATTTGGAGCGACTGCTTAGGGGGTACCGAGTTTCCATTTGGGGTAGCTCTGGAACCAGCTACTGGAGATGGTCACACAACATTGAAAATGTACATAATGCCACTGAAGAGCACGCGGCAAAATGCCCAAAATGGCCCATTTTACCTTACGTCTTAGCACAGTAAAAAACAATCGCTGCGATGCTGTGCTTGTTAAATGACCAGACTCCATCTGTGTCTACACAGCCGACGGAGGCGCCTCAGGTCCTGGGGGGGCACCCCTGAGGGTGGCGGGGGTGGGGAGCGGGGAAGTGGGGGCAAGATGATTCCGAGGAGGGGCTGGGGGAGAGCCCATGCCCTTGGGGGCCAGTGCTCCCCCCGAGACCCCTCCCCAGCTGGATAATTCCAGGGAGAATGGGTCCTAGGATCAGAGAAGAGAGTCCATGCCTAAAAGTCCATGCCTGGGGTGCAGACCCAGCTCAGAGGTTGGAGCTCTGGGAAAGGGGGCCCGACTCTGGTCCCCCAGGGGACTCCGCAGCCCAGGAGGGAGAGGGCAGTGGCCAGAGCAAGGCCGCCTGTCCAGTCGTCTGCTGAGGCCTTTCCTGCCCTGGCCCCCGCCCGCCTGCCGCCCACATCCTTGGGGGCAGGCCCATTGACTTTGGGGGGACTGTCCCGCTGGATGCCAGCAGCCCTCGCCATTCGCCCTGGTGGAGATCCCCTGCTCTGGGCCAAGGAGGACAGTCTCCCCCTGGTGGTGACACGCCTGGCGACTTCTGTGGCTTCCCCGGTGACTGGGAGCTTGGACCGCCCCCCGCCCCCGGCCCTGGGGCTGTGGAGAGGCCCCTGGGGTCAGGTCCCAGGTCCAGCCCCGGCGTCGGGGCGCCGGCCTTGCTCCCAAACGAAGCAACGGGCTTTCTGGCCGCGCCCGCAGCCTGCGCTCGGCCCACGAGGTCCTGGGAAGCGGAGGGGGCAGCGGCCGGCAGGGGAGCACCGGGGAGCCAGCGTGGGGGGGGGGGGACGCCCCGGCCTCCCTTCTCCAGGTGCGGCTTAGTTCACGAGCTCAGCGGAGCAAACACCCCGGCTGTCTGTTCGTCTGCTGGAGCACAAAGCAAGACCCCGTGGGCCGGGTGCCTGTCACGGCCCCGTGCCCCCAGCTGCCGGGCGCCCCCCTTGCCCCTATGAAGCCTACCGCCATGACCACCCGGGGGCACGCTTCCACGTGCAGGACGTGGGAGCGGAATCGCCCCGAGTGCAGGAGAGAGACACAACGGAAGGGTTTCGGGAATACAGAACACACAAGCTCACGTTCCGTCCTCCGCCAGCGCCGCGGCGGCCTCACGCCTCCCGTGGCCCCTGAACAGCTCCACTGTGCACTCGTGGGAAAGTGAGCGTGGCAGAGGCCGATCTTGGCATTGTGCCAATTGCTCTGACTCCTGGCACCCCCGAGAGGCCTGGGGTCCCCAGACCACACCTGAGACGCCCCGTCCTGTGCTCTCTCTGCTCGTGCCTTTGCCCGTGGTGCTCTCCCCTCCTCCTCTCCTCTTGACCAATTCTCACTCTCCCTTCAGACTTAGGTCAGTCGTCGCCTCCTCCAGGAAGGCCTCCCTGAACTACACACCAACCTCACCTCCGGGCAGGTGCCTTTCCCACGATGCCCTGCACGTGACTCATCAGCGCAGAAGCCGCCCTGACCTGCTGACGTCCACTTCTGTGTCCGTCTCCAGAGGGGCAGCCAGCTCCTCGGGCTGGATGCCCAGCCTCTCCTTCCCTATGCCCCAGTGCCCAGCTGGGAGCCTGGCCCCAAGGAGGTCTTGGCAAATGTGTGCCGAGCGAACGAGCGAGTGAATGAATGATGACGCCCCAGTGGGCTCAAGCCAGGCAAGCGAGAGCCAGTGGGACAGACCCGGGTCCCTGGAGCCGGGCCTCCTCCAGGCCCAGGGTCTGAGTGAGCAGGTCCCACGCCCTCAGCAGAACCACCCGGGCCCGGGTTGTCCGCCCCCTCCTGCCTCATCCTGCAGCTCGGGTCACTGACTCCGCTCTTTGGGCTTCGTCCTCCATCCCCGTCCTCAAAGAACACACCTGGACACTCTGCTTCAGCAGAAGCTTTATTGATGGACAGATTCAGGTTCAGGGGCACGACCTGGTGACTCCAGTCCCATCAGTCCACCGCCGCGCAGGCTGGCCTCAGCCGGGGTGGCCCCTTGCGCCCCCTTTCCCGGGGGGTGGGGCCCCGACGCTGTTTTCATGCTGTGGTGTTGCCTGGCTGTTGAGATGTTGACTCCACCAGGGGATAATTCCAGAGGAAGCCGAGGCCCGAGATGCCGAGGAGACTGTATTCCCCGAAAATGCCTGTGAGCACCTGCCCCTTCTCGCTGGGGAAGGCGGAGAAGGTTTGGCCGCTTGGCCACCCGAACGAAGCTTTGCGGCCCTCGCTGGTGTGGAGCACGAGGGACCTCAGGAAGAGCCTGTGGTGGCCAGAGACTGATACGAAGTGCTCGCCCGGCCACAGGCTGAACTCCTGGGCCTTCTCACACGGGACGCCATATTTTTCGCCCCAGGAGTATCCGAACTTCAGCTGGACGCTGGAGGAGAGACAGAGCTTTGAGGGCCCTGGCTGCGCGGTGGCCCAGCCCTCCAGGGCCCTGCAGCCTCCCCGGCCCCCCACGCTGGGCAGGAGACGGGCCTGCCCAGGCACGCGTGTTGCCCCCTAGGCCCTGCTCAGCTGCCCCTGGCCTGTCCCCCAGCCCCTCGGCCCGTTTGCTCATCTGCACGTGGGGGTGGCTGTTGGGAGCGTTACAGAAACCATCCCTAAAGAGAACCGGGCACAGTGCCGGGGCTACTGAGTGTGAGCTGACGGCATCCCGGGGCTGCAGCCCCCCACCCCGTGGCCATGACCCTTCCATGAGCTGGCCAGCAGGCCAGTGCCCGCTCGCCAGCCCCCCGCCCCACTGCCCGCCTGTGTTTCTCTGCATTCCCTTCTCCACGGTGCCCGTCCCAGGGTCTCCCTCTCCTCCAGCTTGTCCCTACCCCCAACTCTCTGCCTCCTTGGTTGTAGTCTACTCTACCTCATTCTCTTATAAGTGCAGAGTGAAGCCCCCCCCCACCCTTGGCCCACAGCAAAGGCACCCCCCCCCAACAACAGAACAGCCCTGTGCTTTCTGCTTCTATACACTTCTGATGACTTGTGTTCAATCAGTGGTCCACTCTGACCCTCACATCATTTCCTACTCGGCCCTAACTAAGACAGACCTTCTCCTGAGTTTCCATTAGGCTTTCTGGGGACTGAGATGGCATTTGTGGTTGAGTAGGGTTGGGTTGAAAGGAGAAGGGCGGGGGAAGTCACCCTCTAACCCTCTTTAGCTCAACCCAGAGGGCAAATTGCAGGCCTTTTGTGGAGACAGAAAGAACTGGGGACTGGCAAGCAGGGAGAGACTGCCTGGGGAAAAGGGGCAAAATTGAAAGGTGGCGGCTGTGGGGCTGCGACCCCAAAAGATCAAGTAGTCTCAAATAGTCATTGGGAGGCAGACGAGAGTGCTGGAGAAGCGGCTCCAAGTCCCCGCTTCCCTGAGTTTCCGAGACCGTGGGGCGCGCCGGGGCGCAGCGCCAGGGCTACACGGCCTCCGACCCCACTCACTTTTTCATCAGTCCAATCAGCCCGAAGCAGGCCCGAATCCCGGTAATGTCATAGTCGTCGTTCTCAGGGCTTCTGAAGTACGTGCCTCCTCTGTAGCCGTACATCTCTAGACGGATGCAAGGAGCAAGGGGGGACAGCTCCACGCAGGCACTACGTAGCTGGTCTCTGCCCAGGACGGGCAGGTGGGGCAGCTCCAGGACTGACTGCCGCAAGACGGCCCTGAGCCTGGAGGTGGTCTGTGACGAGAACTGGGGGCGAGACCCTGGGTTTCTGGGACCGAGGAGGTGAGGCACCCATGGGGGAAAGGCCTGGACCAGCCCGACTTACGGTTTGCCCAGCAGGTGGGGGTCCCAAGGAGAGCGAGGGTCAGCAGCAGCCGCAGCATGGCTTCTGGACGGCAAATCTCCTGGGGAGAAGAGGGGAGGCCGAGGCGCTCGGCTGGTGGGAGGGGCTGGCGCTGGGAGTCCTTGCTGGGCCTTTTATACCCGCCCCGGCCCCGTGGGCACCCATCCAGGAGGAAGGAATGAGGGGCCGCCACGGGGGCAGGAAGGAGCCAGGGGCAGGGGCTCTTCCTTGGGGGAGTCCCCAGAGCCATCCTGGGGGAGGCTCCCGGATTTGCCGTGTTTGCCGTTTGGGCCCCACGGCCTACACAAACAGGGCCGGGCACGGTGACAGGCCACTTGCTGCCACCTCTGGGTTTTCTCGTCAGCAGCTGGATGTGACCTTGACTTCAAGGAAGGGGGAGGTTGGCTCAGAGCCCTTCCCCAGCTTGGCCAGGCAGGTGTCAGCCCCACAGCGGGCTCAGGACTGTAAGGAGTGCCTAAGGTCTGGGGGCCTTCCAGACCCCAGGCCAAGCTCCCCATGGACCCTCGCTGGCTGGAGCGGACGGTCAGGCTCTGGTACCCAGTGCCAGGGGCAAGAGGCCCCCAGACACTGGCCTTGCTGAGATGCCACCTGGAAAGCGTCTACACTGCCTAACTCTGGGCTGAGCCTTTCAGGGGCCACCCAGGCTATGGAAGGCAGGACCCCAGAGGTGCGGCCGGCGCCTGCTAAGGGAGGCCCAGACGGAGGCCTTTTGTTTTTTTTTAATGTAGCTAAATTTCATCAAATCCCCGGACAACGCTTGCACAGACGTGACTCGGAGGCCTGATTTCAAAGAGCGCAGCTTTCAGCACTGCGTCCTCTCCACTGCTACAGCTCCACGGACAGTCCCGTGCGGTGGGGGCCCTCGGGGCTCCCCACGGAAGCCGCCGGCACGGGACACCACGTGCGCGCTGGCAGAAGCCTGGGTGCGTGCCCGGGAAGGCTCTCCTGGAGGGGCTTGCGTCTGGGGTCACGGCTCTCTAGGGTTCCCCCCTCGGTTCACACCCAGTCTGACCATCCCTCCAGGGCATTTTCCAGCTGTGCTTGGAGGGAAGCTCTTTTGCAGGTCAAAGGGAGAAAGCGGCCCCTGCCACAAGCCCCAGGCAAGGGAGAGGGGGACCCCAGACTGCAGCTGGGAGCAGCAGGGAGCTCCTCCAGGACGCGGGGCGGGGCGGCCCTGCGGGCACACGGCTGCAGGCTCCCCGTGCCTCGCGCCCTCTCCTGCCTGCTCGGCCCACTCTGGGCAGCTGCTCTCGAGGCCTCTGGGGCGCCCCGTTGGAAAGGAGCAAGGGTCTGGAAAGAGGGGAGGGTGGGAATGGTGGGGTGGGGGGATCAAGAGAGAAAGGCCTTCTGACGTCCACCTGGGGGGGCCGCTGGGGGGCTGGAGCCCAGGGGAGCATCGCGGGCGCTGCTGGACGCCGCGTGTGTCACAGTGGGCTGAAGGCCAGGCTGCCGCAGGCCCTCCCGGCCCCGGGAGCGGCCACAGAGTGTGGCTTCTCACTGGCTGCCGTGGCGTGTCAGGCAGGTTCTCGGAGGCTGGATGGAGCTCACTGGAAACCTTGAACGTTGACGGCCGAGAGCGGCTGGCGCCGTCCTGCCCCGCGGCTGCTTGTCATGACATCTTTCACCCCCGATCTTTGTTTAAAGAACAGCCTTGCACACACATACACGTCCTGTTCTTTATAAACATGTTACAATGTTCTGAGAAACAATGCACAGTGTATTCACAATCGAACCATGAAAGATTAAAGAGTAACCTGGAGATTATTTTAGATATAGATCGCTAAATCATATGGAAGGAGATAAAAAGGAACTCAGCAAAAAAAAAAAAAAGAACACTTGCTTTAGCATCCGAGGGGAGTCTGTTTTCTTTCCATGCACCTTTGTCTTGCAGGACAAGACAGAATCCCACTCGTGAATTTCCACAGGGTGTTATAGGCCCAGACATGGGAGCCGGGCTCGGGCCGAGTCCCGGCCGCCCTCCTGCGAGGTGTGTGGTCTCAGGAGAGCCACCTCGCTGCTCTGTGCCTCGGTCCACTCATCTGCAGGATGGGGATAATGATGGAGCCCACTCCTGGGCCGGTTCTCTGTGGGAACGGTCTGGAAGCCACCCCAAAGGCTTTTATAATTCGTGGGGCTGTGTACAAAGTCCTTCTTTCAAATCGCAAAAAGATCAGAAACGGCAGGCTTGCCCCTTAGAGCTGCCGCTGGAATACTACGCAGGCGTGAAGAAGGCGGGTGTCCCTGCTGCGCTAGAAGGTCTAGAACGAAGGAAAAGGGGCGGGGGAGGCGGGCGTGCCCGGGCCGCGGTGGAGGGGCTGGCCCACCAGGAACCACCGCAGGACGGCAGCCTTGCCTCGCAGGGGCTTCCGTGACCTCCGCCAGGGGTCCCGGGCCAAACCCACCCGTTTGCTGCCTGGTTTTGCTCAGTGAGCTGAGATGGTTTTTATATTGTTGAATGGCTGAAAATAAAGATCAAAAGGTTTCGTGACTCATAACAATGGAATGAAACTCAAATTTCAGCGTCCAGAGGAACCGGCAGTGGGTTCACAGCTGGACCCCTCACTGGACACCTCGCCTGCGGCTGCCACGTCAGAGCTGGGCGGGCGGCCGCAAAGCCTGAGCCGGGTGGCGCTGACCCTCTGCACGGACGCCTGTGGTCCTGCCAGGCTGGGCGACGGGAGGGGGCCGCGGGGGGCTGCAGCAGCAGGGACACTGGAGCCTGAGAGGCGCGACGGGCTCCTGAAGCTGCGCCTTTTGTCCTGGCCCCGGTTTCCTGGGGTGACCCTGTTGGGGTTCGCGCTACGCTGACTTCATGTTGCAGAGGGGAGGGCTCTGCTGAGCCCCTGGCGCCCCAGGCCTGCAAGGCTGGTTGGGGAGGGGTGGGCAGGACCCCCGGCCCCAGGAGGGACCTCCTCCCGCGGGCCTGGGGAGGCCGCACAAAGGGGGCTTGTGCTCTGTCCCGCCCAGCCCGGCCCCTGCAGGCTTTGCTGCCAGCTCAGGCACCCTCTTCCCAGAGCCAGGCCGGTGGGGTGGGCGGCCAGGGGAAGGTCCGCACGGGCCCGGCCTCCGGGAACAGCTGCCCACCCAGCCCCAGGGGAGGGGCAGGGGAACTTGGCCAGGCCCAGGGAGGGGGCGTTCGCCTCGAGTGCAGGGGCTGCGGGGCGAGCGCTCACACACGTGTGCACACACACGCACCCCAAGGCACCCCCGAGCGCACGCCTGGCCCGGTTACCCACCCGCACGCTCATGGGCCTGCATGCGTGCTCGGGACCCCCCTCCGCCCCGGCCCGAGCTGGCTCCGAGCCCACGGAGGGAGGGTTCCACACTAGACCCTTTGTCCCGCGGGATCAGGGCGCCCGCAAGGTTTGCTGAGCACGGGCAGACGCCGTGCCCCCCCCAGTTCCCGGGCTGCCAGGAAATCCGAACAAAGGGGCCTTCTCCGCCCGAGCTGGCCCACAGCCCTGAGTCCCGGGTCGCGTCCAGACCACGCGCCCCTAGCCCTGCAGCCTGCCGGAAGTGGGCTTGGCGAGACCCCTCATGCTTCCCTAGCCTGCAGAGCAGACAAGATGGGCTGCTGGACGGGGCCTCCCTGCAGCCCGAGGGCCAGGGTGGCCGTCCACAGGGAACCCACTGCCCCTTTGGAGGCTGGGGCCCACTCCCTGCGTGGGACAAGGGACAGGCCTGGCCTGGCCGAGGCTCCTGAACACAGCAGGAGCTGGCCCTTCAGGTGGGCTGCAGAGATCAGAGGGGGACATCCTCCTGATGAGGTAGGGGTGGGCTGCAGAGATGGGGGGCTCCTGATGGGGGAGGGGAGTGAGCACAAGGGAAGGGGCACCTCTGTGTCAGGCCCAAGCAAAGCCCCCGAGGCTGGTCCTTGGTGCCTGGGCTTGCCCTTGGGACACTGATGCCAGGTGAGGAGCCCACCTGAAGGGGACGTCACGGGGCAGGGGTGCAATTCAGCCTTGTCTTCCTGAAACACTCCCCATTCGTTCATTCATTTGTTCACTCACTCACTCATTCAAATACATCCTGGGAGCTCTGCTAAAGAATTTTATCTATGCTGCTCTTTAATTGGAAAACCAGGACACTCCTCCACACATTTGCCTTATTTTCTATGTAGTTAAAATCCCAAGGGAGCGGATGCAGCATGGTGTTGAGGGCCTGCTTCCCGTGTACGAGGTCCCGGGTTTGATCTCTGGTACCTCCTGAAAACAAACAAAACAACCAACCAACCAAACGAAAAAACCTAACTCTCGATAGGGAGCAGATGTAGCTCGGTTACTGAGCGCCTGCTTCCCATGTACGAGGTCCCGGGCTCAATCCCTGGCACATCCTAAAAAGAAAAAGAAAAAAAAAATCCCATTAGTGCGCCCTACAGGTGGGAGGTGGGATTTCCTCTGCTTCCCAGAGCTGCCCTGGCCTACCCCCCACCCCGGCTGGTACCTGCCCGTGACCTGGCCGGGGCTCCTCCACCTCCTCCAAGCCCCCCTCTGTGAGACCAGGATCCTCCGACTCGCGGTGCCCTTCCCCGTCTGGAAAGGGCTTAGCCCGCTGCCCGCCCTGGGAGAGTGCGGGGGGCTGCTCATTAGCACCCCGTCCTCGCTAGCCTCCACTTCATCCGAGTGGGGTCCCACGAGGCCCGCGGGGCGAGGAGTGGGACGGGGGCTGGCGCTCCTTACCACCTTTTGGTTTTTGGGGGTGCACAGTGTGGAGGCACCCACTCCTTACCGGTGTCAGGCGCTGGGACAACTTCAGGCCGGCTTTGACTACGGGGCTCGTGTCCTTCCCGGGAGTGGGCAAGGCCCAGGCCGCGGCTGCGCGCCGGACGCACGGTCCAGACCGAGGCAGGCTGTCTACCGACTGCCCCCCAACACGGGGCCCTAAAAGCTTTTCCAACAGACAGCGAGCTTCAAAGACCTCCACGGCGAGCAGCTGCGGGACCCGCATGAGCCAGGGGCAGCCCGCCCTGCGTTACTGCAGAGCCCCCTCCCACAGCGCCTCTCCTGAGAGCAGCCTGGGGCCCTGCGTGGCGGGGTGTCCGTGCGCTGGACACACCGCTGTCCGTCCCATGTGCCCAGGGCTGGGGGCTGGGCTCGGCCATCTCATCCCTCCCTCACCAACAGGGTGAGCGGGTTGTCAGGACGGGCACCTTAGTGGCCGCTTTTTCACGTGCCTGCTTTGTTCAGGAAGCATCTGATAAGGCACCAGGGACGTCCCAGTCCCGGGGGGCCCCTCCAGGCTCCGCAGCGAGGCATAGGCTCATGTCGGCCCCTGATGTCAGAAGGGACACGTTGCAGGGCCGAGGGCTGAAAGGAAATGGGATTTTACTGCGTTCACACCCACCTGGGAAAGAGGCAGGTGTCAGATCCAGGGGCTCCCAGAGAGGGAGACCCACCAAGCCCCAGCTTGGCACTAGGGATCCTGGGCAGCATCTCACAACTGGGAAGTTCCCTCGATAGGTAGGTTCCATGGCCAAATAAGTTTGGGAACTGCTGACCTCTTACAGATTCTGGATGCATTTAAGTATATTAAAGTCACTGAAAAGTCCTGCAAGACGGAAGCCAGTTTAGCTTTCCAGAGAGTCTGTGGTCACAAAATCCTTTTACAAATAGAGTCAATTAACATCTCTTGGAAATAATATTCCTTGGAACACGCATTGGGAACAGCCACCAGAGAGGCCGGATGGAGGGAGTTGGAGGCTGCCCCGGAGAAGGAGGAGCACGGCGGCCGTCTCGGCCCCTCTTCCTCCCACAGTCCTGCCTGCTGGGCACAGGTAGCAGCAGCAGCTAGAAGAGTAGAAATACAGACAGTGGCGGCAGCACAAACACGGCGCCGAGCCTGCGTACAGACTCGTTTCACCCTCACTCCACAAGGTAGCTACAAATGTTTAGATGTGAAAAACCAAGTTACGGAGCCTGGGAAGAGCAGAAGCAGGATTGGCATGCAGAGAGCTCGGTGGCGATTGCAGAAATGCCCCCTTCTTGCTCTCTCCCATGAAGAGCTGAGGTCTATTTGCCCACCCCTTGAATCCGAGCTGGCCTTGTGACTTGCTTTCAGCAACAGGATGTGGGGGAAGCGACACAAACATTTCTGAGTCTGGGCTTCAGAGGCCCGGAATCTTCTCTTAGGTGCCCTGCTGCCAGTGCACGTGAAGGAGCCTCCGCCAGGCTGCTGGGGGACAAGACACCACACGGGCCGAGCCGAGGCGCCCCAGCCAGAGCCAGCCGCCAGCCGCCAGCAGCTGGCAGAGATCTTCCAAGCCCAGCTCGGACTCAAACAGCCGTACAACAGAACCGGCCCAAACTGCTGACCCGCAGAGTCGTGACGGGGTGTTTTTTTGCTTTTTTTAGGTTATGGTGGTTTAATGCACATAAAATTGACCATTAGTGACATTTAGTACATTCATAATGCTGTACCAAACAGATGTTGTTTTAAGGCCACTAAGTGGTTTGTTACGCGGCAAAATGGCGTGACTGATACAGGCTCCCAAGTCCGGGTTCTGCACTGTGCTGGCTGATGTGGGAGGTGCTCAGTGAACACTCGACTGGGTTATGTTTGTTCAGCAAAGACCCCCTGACCCTTCACAGAACAGCTGCCTGGGGGTCTCCTAAGCACTGATCTCAGCCCCTCTGAGTCCCGACCTTTGCCCTCTGGGGAGTTGTGACCTACAGAGCCCAGGGCAAATTGTGGGGAAAGTCCATCAAAGACCGTAGGAGAAGGAAAAAACTAGGTTGACATTCTTTAGGGAGAGAAACACAAAGACCTTTCTATTCACCAGCTTTTAAAAAACTGGCATAGGGAAAGCAGCACAGTAGCCAGAAATAATAAATGTCGAATCCTGCTCTGTTTTATGGCGTGGGAAGGGGAGGAGAGGAAAGAGGGAAGACGAAAGATCAAGAGAAAGAGGCAGAGGCCTAACAGCAGCTCACTGGTCTTCAATGTAAGAACAAGAAAATCTCTGAACGCTGAAAACAAGATCCGTTACTGATGTGGTTTGTTATTGAAATGTCTTCATATTTGCCAAGTTGGAACCCAAAGGCCAGCTTCTCTGTTCTTCAGCCATTCCTGCTGACATAGGGCAGGTAAAAACACCCCACCAATTTCAGCTGAATTGAAGAGAACTTTTCCAACCTTTCCTATAAAGGGGGGAGAAAATGTGAACGTATCAGAAAATGAACCAGGCCCAACTCAGGTGGTAGAGGAACGGCTGTCCCCGGCCTCTGGAACCCAGGCTTTCCTTTGGCTCTGATGGCCTGGGGGTGAGAGTTTAGCTCCAGTTGTCTGAACTGCACGAGGGATTCCAGCCCAGTTCTCAGGAAGGGAGTCGTGCTTGGCATGCACACTGCTTACAACGGAAGCAGCAGGCTCACCTTTGCCCCTCCAGGTTTTTACGGTGGATGGTGAGGATCTTGGTGGATTATAGGCGCCCATCAGCCTAACAGGTGATATCAGAAGGTGGGAAAAGCCCAGGGGAGCTCTGACGATGAAGCTGAATTGACAGGAATATGTAACGAGACGGAGGATGAGGACAAGGGGGGCCTCCCCGACCTCCTCCTACACATCTCTGCTGTTGTGCATTCTGATTTGTATCCTTTTTGCTATAATAAAGCACGTAAGTTACAAAAATCATCACGCACAGTACTTTCTTGAGTTCTGAGAGTCATCCTAATGAATGGTTGAACCCGAGGGAGTAGCAAGAGACTCCAGATTTGAAGCTGGTGGGTCAGGAGTGTGGGTGGCCCTGGTGACCCCAGAATTTGTAGCTGGTGTCTGAAGCAGGGGCAGCCTTGTGGGAACTGTGCCCTCAACTGTGAAGTTTGGCCTGACTCAGGGTAGTTAGTGGCAGAAGTCATTGCAATGCTGAAAAGCCTTGGCTAACTACAAATAGAAGTGAACGTCTTCAGTTTGATGGACAGTGTCTCTGAAAAATCTACAGCTGACACCGTACTTAAATGTGCACTGTGGAATGCTTTCCCACAAAGATCAGAAACAAGGCAAGGACGCCCTCTCGCACAACTGCCATTGGGTGTCGTATTGGAGGCTCCAGTTACCGCAATACAGCAAGAAAAAGAAAAAGTATAGAGATCAGAAAGAAAGAACTAAAACTGTCTCTACTGCAGATAACAATTGTTTATATAGAAAATCTTATGAAATCTTCAAAAAACTACTAAATCCAATAAGTTAACTGAGCAAGGCTGCAAGGTTAATATGCAAAAAAAAATATGTTTTTATATACTATCAGCAAACAACTGGAAAATTAAATTTTATAAATTCCATTTACAATAGCATAAAAATACACAAGAATAATTTTCAGAAAGTTGTGTAAGATCTCTACACTGAAAACTACAAAATATTGCAGAGATAAATCCCCTCCACTTATATAGTCATCTGACTTTCAACAAGGATGCCCAAGGGAAAAGGAAAGTCTTTTTAAATAAATGGTGCTGGAATCACTGGATATCCATAAGGATAGAGATGAATCTTGATTTCAGTTCATATCTTATCCAATATTCTTTTTTTTTTTTTTTTCTTGTAGAAGCTTTTATTTCATTGATGAAAAGAATGCAGTAAATGGAATCTATGCTGATTAACATTAGGCATGCACCTCTATCTGAAACTATTAGTTTTTGACTGGTATAAATCTTTATAACTAATTTAGGCACATCTTTGAATTTTGTACCCTGAAATACAGACTAAGTTAACTTCTTCCTTGTGGCAGTCTAGTAATGAGCATTATGTTCACTGGCTAAATTCCTTTATAACTAAAGGCCTCTAGACTCTCAGGCTGCCTATACTGTCTCCAGAGACCATGCTTTATATAGGTTTTTAAGTAAATCATAGTATAAGGGAGGGAGATAATTTAGAAAGTTGAGATGTACTGTTTTAACACTCCATAGATTTTTTTCCAGTACTCATAGACAAACACTAGGTAAGGAGGACTATAGTTACAGTACCAAATTATTCTTCCCCCATCGCTGCCCTTTCTGATACACACAAAAGTGTGTATCAATCTCCCCAGAAATCTGAAATGAATCCACACAAATGACAGATGTTACCTCTGTGGTCCCACTGTCAAGTTATAGGAAGCAGCTAATGGAACTTTGAGAAAAGCATAGTCCCACATACAGTAATATGCATCTAGTAGTTTTCCATTCATCTGTCAATTATTTTCACAAGATAAGCATTAAAAAACACAACCAAGAACATATATGACCCTCAAGCCCCACACAAAAGTAACTGGTCTCTGTTCATGCTCAGATGACAGGATGTCCCAAGAGTGATAAAAGGTAGGAGCTAATTCCCCTATAGCCTTTTCTTCAACCATCCTATCAACAGCTCTTCATTTCTTGAACTACCTTCCTTTTCCAAAGAGGTAATGCCAAGATCAGTCAGAAAGGCTTTCTGAGAAGACTGGCTTGGATTTCTGGGTCTGTTCCAGTCGATTCAAGATGAATTGGCTTGTATCAATGAAGCGCTCAACGCAGTTCACAAAACAGGCTTCAGCCCGACTGTCCAACCTTGGCCCAGGCTTGTCCATGCACTTCTCCCAACAAAGTTCAGTCATCTGGTGCACCAGCTGCTGAAAGCGCTGCTTCTGCGTCTCCACCTCGATAAAACACGGAGCCCAAACCCGCGGCAGAGGAAGAGGAAGAGGAAGAGGAATCCATTCCAGCGCCACCACGCGTGCCGAGAGCTAACCCGCATCAACTCCCCGACCTTCGCGTGTCTCCGCGACGGAACCAGAACTACCTTATCCAATATTCTTATCCAAAAATTCATTTGAGGTGAACTAGAAATCTAAAGGCTAAAGTGAAAACCATACAGCTTTAACAGGAAAACTTTGGGGAATATCTTTGTGATTTGGAAGTAGGCAAAGATTTTCTTAGACAATCAAAGAGAGAAATTATAAAACTTAAAAATAAATGATCATAAAATTAAAAATTGATAAGCTAGACTTCATGCAAATATAAAATGGTTGTGCATCAAAAGACACCATTAAGAAAATGGATAGGCAAGTCACAGAATGGAAGAAAATGCTGCAAAACATATATCTGGAAAAGGACTGGTATCCAGGGTATGCAAAGAAGTTCCATTAGACACTAAAGTTTACATTGTGGGGAGCTGGATGTTTGTTTTTTTTTTCCTGTTACCTTATATGATTTTGAGCTTTGCCTTCGGGTGCAGTGAAGTTACATGAAACAGTTTGATCATTTTGAGAATTACCTTTAAGTTTTGTTAGGAGGGTCCAGGGCAGCCTTTGGTCTAGGGCTGAAACCACCCCTCTATTGAGGTCATATCCTCAGGGTACTCTACCGGCAAGCCCTTTGGCTCCTGGGACTGTGACCCCGCCCCAGCCTAAGCCCCCCCTGGGGATTGTTGCACCATCTCCTTTCCACGGTTTCTTTGCCCATCCTCAGGGAGTTTTCTCTGCATGCGCCGACAAGTACCCAGTTGAAGACCGGAGGGGTCCCTCTGTGGAGCTCTCTCTCCCTGAGTTCTCCCCTCTCTAGTACTCTACCCTGTGAGCTCTAGCTGCCTCGGCCTCTGGGAATTCTCAGCTCTTGTCTCTTGAGCTCAGGGAAACCGTCGTGCTCTGTTTTGGTCCTTCATCCCCAGGCTGTGAGCTGGAAATTCTCCAGGCAGTAAACTGGGACAATTCTAGGGCCCACATCATGTATTTCTCCTCCTTCGGGGGTCGCTGTCCTGTGCTGCCTGCTGAACCATGGCTTGGTTCACACAGTTTGTGTGTTTTTGCTTTGTTTTATGTTGTGTTTAGTTGTTTAAGGTGGGAGGGTAAATCCATATCTGTTAGCCAACGTGGCTTGAAGTGAAAGTCCAGCAGAGGATTTTAGAGCCTGGTCCTGGGGTCAGAGACAAATGCTTCTTCTCCACTTCAGAGACACGTGGCCTTGAGGAAATGATGTAACTCTCCAAGCCTCAGTTTCCTGTTCTGTAAAATGGGTTCAGTAGCAGTACCTACTTCATAGGTTTGTTTGTGACCATTTAAATGAGGCAATGATGGAAAGTGTTTAGGAAATGTCCCTGGACCACCAAATGTCCTCACCACTGGGGAGGGGAGTTACATGAAAGGGGGAATACTGGAATATTGGATTGGAATTTGAGACACCAGTGTGAACCATGGTTGTTAAAGGATAAACAGATACATGTGGATATAGGTATACATATTTTCTCCCACCTCTGAGAGGGCCTAGAAGCAATGCTACCCCAGCAGGAATGAGCTTTCTTAGCACCCAGATCTCCGTTTCTCTCAACTAAAAGAAAACAGGGTTTCCTCAAGAAATAGCTGATTCCAAGCCTGAGGCAAAGAAAATACAGGGTCAGGGAAAGATGAAAGTAGAGCATCAAATGAGTAATGACAATAGTACAGCTCTGTAGAAAAGTCTGGCGTTTCCTCAGAAAGTTAAACATAGAATTACCATCTGACCCAGCAATCCTACTCCTAGGCGTAGACCCAGAAGTATTGAAAGAGGGACTGGGACAGACACACATCAGCATCCCTCGCAGCAAAGGTGGAAGCGACCCAAGTGTCCATCAACAGAACCATGGATCAACAAAGTGTGCTCTAGCCACACAATGGAATTTTATTCAGAAGAAAAAAGAAGTGAAGTGCTGGTACAGGTTACAACATGGACGAACCTTGACGATCTCACGTTGAGTGAAATAAGCCAGACACAAAAGGACACAAACTGGAGGATTTCTCTTATAGGAAATGCTTATAATAATCAAATTCATAGAGACAGAAAGCAGAATAGTGGTTTCCAGGAGGCGAGAAGCGGGGGAGTGGGGAGTTATTGCTAAATGAGTATGCCTGGAAATAGATGATGGTGAAAATTAGCTAATATCGTCGATGTACTTAACGTCAAAGCATTGTCCACTTAAAATGATTTTTATGTTATGTATATTTTACCACAATTAAAAATTAAATAAATTATTAAAAATAATAAATAATGAAAAATAAATAACGACAAAAACAAGGAAAGTCTGAGAAACTGTCACGGCCAAGTGGAACTGAAGGACACATGACAACTAAATATCATTGTGATCCAGGATGTGTTCTCGGGACAGAAAAGGACCTAAGTTTAAAACTAAGGAAATATGAATAAACTATGGACTTTAGTTAATAATAATATATCAATACTGACTGACTGTTACAAATGTACCATATTCACGTGAGATGTTAAGAATAGAGGAAGCTGGGTGTGGGGAGGTGGTGGTGGGTACTATGGGAGTTTTCTGTACTGCTTGCCCAATTCTTCTGTAACTTGAACACTGTTCTAAAAAAAAATAAAGTCTACTAAATAAACAAACCAACAAGTGAGGAGGAGGAAACCTCTTCGTTACAGAATGCAATCTAATCGATGCAGCATTAATTTTTTAAATGCCTGGCATGGCATCAGCACTTGATTATGTCATCCATTGGCATTATTATCTTCACCACCACGTTCAGCTTCAGCATTGAAGAGTCTCTGTGAGCTCACCTGTTATACCACAAACACCTGGCTCCCTCCAAAGCTGTCGTCACCCACTCCACATCTAAGATCCCAGCGAGCACGTGGTCTGCCTGAGCCACAAAGGCCCAGGAGAACAAACGTGAATTTGTTCAAGATTTATTCTCTCAGGATTTCCACTCCAAGTAAACCTTTACAGATATTATAATTCTCATACTTTGTCAACTTCTAAAACTATTCTTCAGTCCTGAGCTATGAGGATGAGGTTGTCAAAGACCTTGGGCTACTTTTCATTTCTCTGCCCCTCAACCTTCAACCTATGTCAGCTGTGTTGGTATTCCCTTCTTACCCTGCGCTCTGTAAACACAACTGCCAAGCTGTTTCAGCGGTGGCCTGCACCTGCTTCAGCCCTTTCTCCACTCAGCCCTTGTTTGGGCAACGCACGTCCTCTACGATTTTCCTCAAGATGGGTCCGAAGGCCTAAAAAACCTGAGTTTTTGTATATTTGAAAATAATATGAACTTAGCAGAATCTCAGCTCCTAAAACAAAGATCTCATAATGAGTTGGCCTAAACAAAGGGAATTTACTCGTTCACAGTTTTGAGATTAGGAGGAGTCCAAAATCAAGGTGTTAGTAAGGTGATACTTTCTCCCTAAAGACTGGCATTCTGGGGCGGGCTGCTGGAGATCCATGGTCCTTGGCTTTTCTGTCATGTGGCAATACATATGGTGGCCAGCATCTTGTTACTTTCAGGTTCTGCTGACTTCCAGCTTCTGGCTGGAACCAGTGGCTTCATCTTCCAGGTCCAATACCCTTTGCTTCTAAGGACTTTGGCTTTACTGGGTTAAGACCCACCCTCATTTAGTTTGGGTACACGGTAACCAATAACATCTTCAAAGGTCCTACTTACAAATGAGTTCACACCCCCAAGACCAGGAGCTGGGCTGTGGACGTGCCTTTTGAAGGGGACATGATTCAATCCCCAAAAGACAAGTATAGAATCCCAGGATCACACTTCCTTTGCCTGACGTCAAAAGAATCTGTCTCTACCATCCTGACTGAATATTGCTGGAGAGCAGTATAGGCCAGCCTGATGGCTTTCCCGTTAAGGACGTTTTGACCTTTTAGCCTGAGTGACAACAGTCTGCTTTCTGTTTACTTGAAGTGAAGTGATTTTACCAGAGCAAGTTTTATTTATTTATTTATTTT
Source organism: Tolypeutes matacus (assembly GCA_026826555.1). Classification (NCBI taxonomy): domain Eukaryota; kingdom Metazoa; phylum Chordata; class Mammalia; order Cingulata; family Chlamyphoridae; genus Tolypeutes; species Tolypeutes matacus. Next base: position 772,681 of record JAKSZT010054578.1, read on the forward strand.
ATTTTATTTTTTAAAGATTTTATTTATTTATTCATTTATCCCCCCCTTGCTGCTTGTGCTCGCTGGGTCAGCTAACCACGCCGTGCGGGCGGGCTTGCCTTCACCAGGAGGCCCCGGGAACCGAACCCGGGGCCTCCCATATGGTAAACGGGAGCCCCACTGATTGAGCCACAGCCGCTTCCCCAGAGCAAGTTTTAGTGTATATCTTTTTCTGTTAATACTTTTCAATCTATATACTGAAATCTTTTTATTATTGTTTTCTGAGTTATTTTCACTGAATTATATCTGTGAATGTATTTTCATTCCATTCGTACCTTCTTCAGTGGTACCAATTATGTACGTTTGTCTATCTGCCATATTCATTATTTCCTCTCTAATCCATGTAAACTTTTGTCTCTTTTCCATTTAATTTTGCTCACTTGTTTTAATTTTGTCCTTCACATTCTTTATCCTATTTTTAGCAGTCTGTATTCTCCTTTAAGCTGCTTCTAATGTGGCCTTCATTTCTGGGTTGATTTTATTTTCCTCCTCCAATGTCTTCATGTACTCTGCCAACTCATTTTCATATCCTTCTGGCATCTAACTGTTTTATCCTTGAGCACTTGTATCTTTATTTTGTGCTCCTGTTTTACAGAGTAAAATGTTTCTTTAATTTCCCTGAGGTCATGATAACCTATTGGGTCACTATTATCTGCCATTTTCTTTTTCCTGCTCCTTGTCTTACTTATAGTTTTCAAAATGGCTTTTTAAAAATCTATCATATTTGGTTGTTATATATCATTACTTACTTTGAATGGGCTGAGCTCTTTCTAGACCAGCTGTTACAGTAAGGAAAGGGTGTGAAAGGGGCCTGGATGTTGGCTGCCAGCAGGAAGCCCCCTAGGACTCATTCTTGAGTCTGTGTGAGCTAGCTTAGGATTTCCTTCTCTTTAGCTGACAAACATCAATAGGCCCACTTATTCTCTGCAGAAGTTCCTCTGCCCTGAAGTATCATTGCAAAGAAATCTCTTTTTTTTTTTTTTCTGACTTTATTTTGTATATTTAATAATTGGGAATATAAACAATTAAAAACTAAAAAGTAAACACAGATGAATAAATATATACATTTCTCAATTAAATGTACTGGATACACATAAAAATTTTTTAAACCAAACAATATGTTACACAATATATTTGGTTCATAGTGACACAATCATACAGTATTTGTCCTTTTGTGTCTGGCTTGCTTCACTCAACATAATGTCCTCCAGGTTCATCCATGTTGTCATATGCTTTACAACTTCATTTCTTCTTACAGCTGCATAATATTCCATCGTGTGAAGACACCACAGTTTGCTTACCCATTTGTCTGTTGATGGACACCTGGGTTGTTTCCAGCTTTTGGCAATGGTGAATAATGTGGCTATGAACATCGGTGTGCAGATGTCTGTTCATGTCACTGCTCTCAGTTCTTCTGGGTATATACCCAGTAGTGGTATTGCAGGGTCACGTGGCAAGTCTATATTCAACTTCTTTAGGAACTGCCAGACAGTCCTCCATAGTGGTTGTACCATCCTGCATTCCCACCAACAGTGAAGAAGTGTTCCTGTCTCTCCACATCCTCTCCAACACTTGTAGTTTTCTGTCTTTTTAATAGTGGCCATTCTGATAGGTGTGAAATGATATCTCATTGTAGTTTTGATTTGCATTTCCCTAATCATGAGTGATGTTGAGCATTTCTTCATGTGTTTTTTTGCCATTTGTATTTCTTCTTTGGACAAATGTCTATTCAAGTCTTTTGCCCATTTTTTAATTGGGTCATTTGTCTTTTTATTGTTGAGTTGTAACATCTCTTTATATATTCTGGATATTAAACTCTTATCAGATAAGTGATTTCCAAATATTTTTTCCCATTGAGTTGGCTGCCTTTTCACCCTTCTGACAAAGTCCTGTGAGGTGCAAAAGTGTTTAATTTTGAGGAGGTCCCATTTATCTATTTTTTCTTTTATTGCACGTGCTTTGGGTGTGAGGTCCAAGAAACCACCACCTACTACAAGGTCTTGGAGATGTTTCCCTACATTTTCTTCTAGTAGTTTTATGGTCCTGGCTTTTATATTTAGATTGCAAAGAAATCTTACCTGCTCATTTCCTCATTTCCAGAGAGGCTTCTCCAACTCTCCCTCCCAGCCTGATCTCCTTTTTGACCTTCTGTAAGCCCTTGAGGGAACCACCCTCCTCTAGTTGTTCTTTTAGATCCATAGCTGCCGGGCTATGTAAAAAAGAAAGCGAGACAATGCAATCCCATGAAAGTGAAGGCTTCTATCCTCTAGACAATTGGGAAAGATATACTCCACTCTTCAGAAGAAGAAGTTGGAGCTTTTTTCCATTCAAAAGAATAATAAATTCTGGTTATGGTTTATCCAATTTTTGAAGGTTTTTGTGTGTCTTTGTTGATTCCCAAAAGGACGGGGGTGGGGGGTGCAGATATGGCTCAAATGGTTGAACATCTGCCTGCCATATGGAGAGATCTGTGTTCGATCCCCAGGACCTCCTGGCAAAATAAAGAAATAGATGGCGTGCGGGCATGCCAGGCCCCGCTTATGACGTAACAGGAGAGAGACACAGGGGAGAGCCAAGATGAGACACTCCAAGAAACCAGGAACTGAGGTGGTGTAGGTGGCAGAATGCCTCTCTCCCACATTGGAGGTCCCCAGGATCAAATCCTGGTGAAGACAGGAGAAGGATGAGAAGAGAGGGCAGGAAACAGACACAGAGAATTGCCCAGCAAATGGACACAAAACAGCAAACAGGGGCGGGGGGGGGTGTTAAAGTGGATAAAGTAAATAAATAAAATAATTTTTTAAAAAGGACTTAGGTTGTTGACTTCTACAGAATGCAAAGAGTGACCTGCATCTCTGTTGAAAATTCTTGTAATTTCTAGAAAATTTAGCAAAAGGGGGGGAGAAAAGCAAGTAACAATTCAAGGAAAATAAAGGTACAAAAATAAACAACCATACACCACTCAAGTCAATAGCAAACAATAGCAAAAACAGCCTGGAGGACTTTGGTCTTGACCGGCTGGGGACACAGGCTGGGCTGAAGGGACATGAACCATGAGCTGTGGGTACCGAGGGCGTCTCTGCTCAGGCCCTGGGGACAGTGGAAGGTCCCTCCGACCCCTTAGCTGCCTCCCTACCCAGTTTCTGAGGGCTCTGCTGCAGATGGCGCCTCCCGACCGCCCCTCCCCAGGTGCAGGAGGCACCACTGCGTCTGCTGAGCACAGGGATGCTCTGGAAACCTGAACTGGCTTCTGTCTCTTGACAGTGAAAGCAGCGCCCTCTTCTGGGCACCAGGGGGTGGCACCCTGCTCTCCCCTCCAGAGCTGGGGAGGGCACACGTGACCCGCTGGGGAAAGGCAAGTCCAGCTCGCAAAACCAGGTTTCCTACTGCCTCCCCTGCTCCTGTTCAAGATCTGGGATCCCCTGTGCCCCCGGGTCTATAGCTCCACATCAACTACCCAGAAAGAAATGGGCAGGCAGCTTCCATAGCACCACCTGAACCCCCACCCATGCCACCCCCTCTGCTCACTCCCTCCTTCTCCCATCCACCCACAGAGGAGCTTCTATCTCGCTCTGCAGCAGCGCCCTGCCCCCAAATATGCCAATCTCTTTGAAACAAACTCACCTTTTCTAAACAAGTGTAATAACAGAACTGACTATAGTTTCGACGTTAAACGTTAGAGATGAACTGTCAGTTTGGGGAAGTGGTGGAAGCGTCCCGTCCTATTCTGTTCCCTGCATCTCACTCTTCCTCTGCTAAGGGCCCACTGTACTCTGAAGGAGATGGGTCTTTTGACCAGGATTGGGATGGTTGCCAGAAGCTTCTGGGGGTGCTCTTGTAACCTGCAGGGCAGGGGAGGCTTCCTTAGCACCTGCCCAGCCAATGCCCCTGGGAAGGGCCAGCAGCCCAGTCACCTGGAGACCTGAGCTCCCTTGATGATGAAGAGTGTGCTCTGGCTGGGAGCATTTGAGACTTTTAGCTCAGTGTTTCTCCGATTTAATGTGCAGGTGGACCTCTGGGGACCTTGTTAAAAGCTGATTCTCATTTGGGTCTTGGCTGGCTTCTGCATTTCTAACCAGCCCCCAGGTAATCCTGAATCCACTGGTCGTGAGATCACACATCCAGCCGCTGGCACACCTGCAAGGATGAAAATGCAATGGACGTGCCCTCCGGTGTCTCTGTTACGACAGCTTGGCCGTGTCCCCAGCGGGGAGGGAAGTGAGCTTGTTTTGTAAAAATCCACCAGTGGACCCAACCCATGGTCCCAAGAGGTCCTGACAGGAAGGGAGGGCAGCAGTGCTCCCAGGACAGTGACCGTGTGCCTCAGAAACCCCAGGGCTGTGTAAAGGGAAAGGCGGTGCATCAACTTTATTATTTTCCCCCAAAGGGAAGGGGGTGTGTAATCGTCTGGTGACAGAGGAGAGGGACTTTGCTTTTTGATTGTGGGTCTCCTTTGTCCTGGTGGCTGTGCATGACGGTGGGGATAGAGAACTCACAGCGGTGGTGCTGGGGAGCCTGGAGGTCCCCTTTCCAGCCCTCGTTAGCGGCAGCCAGATAGCTGATGCTCTGCGTGATGAAGGCCTCACTGGGTGGCTGTTTCCAGACGTTGTGAACCTTCCAGAAGGGTGAAGGCTGCATCCTAGGCGACCTAAGCCGTGCTCTCATTTGTGCCCGACACCCAATGAGGAAAGGAAAATCAAAGTGCAAACCCCTGCGATTTATCCCAATATTGATTTCCTTGCTGCTTGGGGCACGGTAACCTGTTTTTATTTATTTTTTTTTTCATTCCTTTATTTCAATGATATTTATTCCTGGTTGTGACTCTCTGCCAAGATTTATTCTTTTGACTTTTAATTCTAATCCATTATTCATTTTTAATTTTAAAAGCATAAAAGTTCTGGGATATGGTTGTGTGTGCGTAGAATCTGGGTAAACTGTTTTTAACATAAAATGGAGATGTTGCATGAGACACTAGAAGAGATTGTGAAAATATCATTTTCTTTAAAAAAAAAAAGCCAAGGCCGTGGCTCTCACACAAATGTGGAATGAACACTTGCCAAAGATTTACTTAACTCCTTCACGAGGGGGCCAGCAACAGCCAGAGGGGGCTCAAAGGAGAATTCCAGGAACAGAGGACGGAGGCCACAGCAGAGGCCTTCTGAAAGTTTTGTTTGTTTGTTTTGTTTTTTCTTTTAGACTTTTAAAAAATTTAACAAATCGATTTTATTGATACATATTAATAAAGCATGAATCCATCCAAAGTGTACAATGAATGGTATCCATTCTTATCATGTATTTGTGCATCCATCACTTCAATCATTCTTAGAGCACTTTCATTATTCCAATAATAATAACAAACAAAAAACAAACAAAACTCGCCTCTCAAACTCTCCATGCTTCCCCTGCCATGCATAGCTGCTATTCTTTTTCCTTTTCTCTAGAATATTTGTATTTATATTTTGTAGAAACAGTCTTATATATGCAATATCCCCTATATTTGCGTTTTACATGAGGTGAAACAAGTTTTTGGGGTTAGAGACTATATCAGTTTGCCAAAGGCTGCCAATGCAAAATACCAGAAATGGGTTGGCTTTTATACTGGGAAACGTATTAGGGGTAAAATCTTACCATTCCAAGGCTGTGAAAATGTCCGAATCAAGCATCAGCAGAGATGCTTTCTCACCAGAGGTCATCTGCTGGCAGATCCTGGAGTCCTGCCACGTGGCGAGGCAAGATGCCGAGTCTGCCTCTACTTCCTCCTGGAACTCAGCTGTGGGCCATTGGGCATCCCTCCCTGGGCCTCCTTGAACCTTGGGTTTCTCCATCTTTCTGCAGTTGTAGGTGAACCTGGAGACCTCTCTCTCACATGAGAGGGTCAGAACGGCAGAGTTCCCTTTTCTGTGTGTCTCTTCTTTTTCTGTGTATTTCTGCTTTCCGTTCTCAGTTTATGTAAGGCCCCAGCAAGAGGGCGGAGACCTAACCTGGGTCATGCTTCACCCGAGGTAGTCCAATCAAAAGCCCTACAGCGATCTAATCGTGTGACCTAATCAAGGGTCCCTCAGCTGAATTTAATGCAATCAAAGGGCCGCCCACCACAGAGGTCCTTACCTGAGGGCTCTGCTGCAGATGGCAACCCCAGAGCCTTGCCTGAGGGAGCATCTTTTACTTGGGACAGAAGTCATTTACATCTCAAATGAACAAAGATCTACAAGTTGACATGTGACTTCAGAATCTGCTCCCTCATCCATGGTAAACTGTATGTCAGACAAAGGTGCATATACTTCCCTGGAGAATTCAAGCAAACCTTGGATGGGGGGTGGTGCTCCAGGAGGACTTTGAAAGGACATGTGCCAGCCTTCTACCTTCTTCTCAAATCTCAGATTGTCAAAGAAAAAACCACAACGGGTAATGTTAAACAGGCCAAGATGGCTTTACTGCAGGGCTGCCATGGCAGGGGAGAGAAATCAGAAGCCAAGTCTGAACTCAACTCCATTGAACAAAGGACAGCAAGTTTTTTAAGGGCTGGGGGGTATTAGTGGAAAAGTTGAGGGAGGATGCTAAAGGGCCGTTGACCACTGGACGGGTGAGGGATTTGCTGAGGTTGCAGCTGGCACCGTTTGGCTCAGAACGTTTTTTCTTTGCAGTAATTAGACCACCTGCAGTTTGCAAAGGCCAGGAGGGAGGATAAGGGCGATAAGGAACTACCTAGTTAGCAGATTTACCTAGTTAAGAGACTCGTGGGTGCCTGGACAGTGTAGGGTGGGGATGAGGGGAGGTCAGGGGTCTGGAGTCAGGGAGAAGCCCGAACAAAGCTGAATCGTGCTAATGTCAGGTCACCTTGGTCAAGAGCATTTCTTCTCCCTGTTTGGCATTGGTGTTTATACATGGAAACGCCTTTTAGACTAAGGCTCCGAGATGTCTGAGGTTTTTATTCACTGAACGTTAAGGACACTGAAAGCAAACTAACCACCTGCTTCCTCAGACAAACAGGGAAGGCTAAAAGTCTGCTAGATCATACATGACAACTTCCCTGTGATGTCTTTTTCCACCATTCAGTGTTTTATTTTTCATTTTAAACAATTTACTGAAGTATATCATTCAAGACCAGATTTGCAAGAGATACTAAAGGAGGTGCTGCAGCCTGAAAGAAAAAACAAGGGTGAGAGATTTGGAGGAGAGTTTAGAAATGAAGATTATTAGGAAGGGTAAACTAAAGGATAAGACAGACAATAGACAATATGACCACAGAGAGCTGAAGGACAAAAAGGATGAAGTAACTAATAACACTGAACGTTAATGGATTGAACTCCCCAATCAAAAGACATTGACTGATAGAATGGATAAAAAACATGAGCTGTCTATATGATGTCTACAAGAGACCCTCCTCAGACATAGAGACACAACCTGGTGAAAAGTGAAAGGTTGGGAAAAGGTATTACAGGCAAACAGTAACCAAAAAAGAGCTGGAGTAGACCAGATAAATGTAAAATAGCAACATTATAGTATATGAACAAGAATTACTCAGTGCAACTGGCAAATTTTTCCCATGATCAGTATTCTGTAATTTTTTTCATATAAAATAAACACTTGCTTTTAATTGAGGAGAACTGGAGAAGAGATACTATTCTGGATACTTCATATTTATTTAACACTTTATTATTCATACTGATATATGTATATTATAACTACCTTGGGGGAAGGATTGTGAACAAGAAATTAAAAAGGTGGACGTGCCTGGAGGTAATTGCTCCAGGCACAAAAGAATGAAGTTAACTGCAAAGGAGCTTGGCGACAAAAGCACACGGGGTCTGTGAATGTGTAAACACGTTACACATCGCTTGAAAGGTCCTGAGGCCAGGCACGGAGCCCCTGACTCATTATTTCTGTCACTGAGTAACCTAGTTCCTTATCTTGCGACGCCATAACTTCTTTATCCCTGTTTAACGTTCCATAAATGACCTAGAACTGGGTGCTTCTGAGGCCGAGGGCTTCTCCTTGGGGGAACTGGCCACTTCCCGGGGACGGACGCTCCTGTTTTGGAATGCATTGATCATTCACGAGTTGCACAATTGGCTTGAGATCTGAGGTTTCAGACCTCCTGAGAAAGGACAGTCCCCCAGCTGCCCGTCGAAGTCTCACCCAGGAGGGGACGCCTGGGTCACTGATTCCAGTGGGGACTCCGGCCGGCTCTTGAACGGGACTTCCCAACCTCGTGAAAGACCAGATGTTGAGTTTTCCCCGTTTGGTGAGTGTTTGTAAATATACTTTCAATTTCTTTCCTACGATCTAATTAGCTTATTAAATCAATACCTGTGGTTATTTGACTGTTTAGTAATGTTTGATCATTTACACATCAATCATTGAATAGATTGTTAGTTGTTATTTGCATTTTGAGTCTCTGCCTTTTCCTTAGCAAAACACATACTCTTTAATTAAAATAATCTATCTGGATTAATAATGATTTAGCATGACAACTGTTGAACAAGATTTTGAGGTTTTTCTACCTCATAAAATTATGAGTTGGCAAATTGTTATCTGCTGTAATTTATTCCAACAAGATGTGAAGAATTCCCAAATAGGAATTTGATTATCTAGAAAAAATTATGGCCTAAATGGAAATTAAATAACTAAACCAATAATTCATTCCATTCTTAGAGATTATTATGTCCAATAGTTAGAGCTGTAATATAAAAATTAGAATTATATTATAATTAATTTCTATTTTTTTTTAATTATTATTTTTTAACATTTTTAACTTTATTTTGTACATTTAATAATTGAAAATATAAACAATTAAAAACTAAAAAGTAAACACAGATGAATTTACATTTATTTATTATTTACATTTATAAATGTTTGTTGCTATGCTATCTATTTTTTTAAATGATTATATTAAATCTAACCTAGTCTTGCGCTCTTTTTTAAAACTTGTAATTTCTTTCGATCTATTTTTCTATTTATTTTACAATTTTACAATAAAGGTCTTTTTAACAGCTAAAAAAAGCCATTGATCAGCCTGGGTCTGAAAGAGCTGAGAGGACAGTCTCTCCTCAGATCAAGGTCTCCGTTACCTGAAAAGGACTTCTGTCTTAGACTGGAGGAGCCAATGTGGCTCAGAGGTTAAGCACCAGCTTCCCACATACAAGGTCCCAGGTTCAACCCCCGGCCCTGGTACCTCAAAAAAAAAAAAAAAAAAAAAAAGTTCCAAAAAAGCCATTGATTATACACGTTGGATAGATCATGTGGTATGTGAATATATCTCAATACAACTGCTTAATAAACAAATAAATAATTGTGCAAGAATAGCTAGAAATAGGAACTATGTACAGCAGGGGAAAAAGAGATTGAGAGGTGAGGAATTTTCTTGTGTGTTTGTTTTTTGTTTATTATTATTATTATTGAAATAATGAAAATGCTTTAATAATGATTGAAGTGCTGAACACACAAATATGTGATTATACCAAATGCCATTGATGGTACACTTTGGAAAAATTGTATGCTTTATTAATATGTGTCAACAAAATTGATTTGTTTAAAAAAAAAAAAAAAAAGGTGGCAATGACCCAAGTGTCATCAACAGATAATGGAGAAACAAAACATGGTCTGTCCACAAAATGGAATATTATTCAGCCATAAAAAAGGAATGACGTTCTCATACATGCTACAACATGGATGAACCTGGAAAGCATTATGTTGAGTGAAATAAGCCAGACCCAAAGAGACAAATACTGTATGATTCTACTTTTACAAAATACGTAGAATAGGGAAGCGGCTGTGGCTCAATCAGTGGGGCTCCCGTTTGCCATATGGGAGGTCCCGGGTTCGGTTCCCCGGGCCTCCTGGTGAGGGCAGGCCTGCCCGCACGGCGTGGTTGGCTGACCCAGCGAGCACAAGCAGCGAGGGGGGGATAAATGAATAAGTAAATAAAATCTTGAAAAAATAAAAAAAAATAAAAAAAAATATGTAGAATAAGCAAATTCATAGAGACAGAAAGGAGATTAAAAGTTACCAGAGAAAGAAAAATAAAAGAAGACAAAAAAAAAAAGTTACCAGAGGGGGAACAGACGTGTTGAGTGCCTGCCTCCCACATAAGAGGTCCCAGGTTTGGTTCCCAGTGCCTCCTAAAGAAGACAGACAATGGGAAAAAAAAAAAAAAAAAAAAGAGCAGATATATTAGTCAGTGAAAGGGGTGTTGATAAATACCAGAAATCTGTTGGCCTTTATAAAGGGTATTTATTTGGGGTAGAAGCTTACAGTCACAAGGCCATAAAGAGTAAGTTACTTCTCTCACCAAAGTCTGTTGCCATATGTTGGAACAAGATGGCTGCCAGTCTCTGCGAGGGTCCAGCCTTCCTCCTCCTCCTCCTAGGGCTCCGTGGTCCCAGCTTCTTCTCATCTCAGCTGTAGGCTGGCATAAGGCTCGTCTCTCTGCCCAGGGCTTGTTTCTTTCCCGGCTTTCTCCGCTGTTCAGGGCTCTGGTCTCTCCAGCTATAAACTAGGAGGCGAACGGCTCCCCTCTCTCCCCGGCACTCCAACACCCACAACTCCACTCTCTGTGTTCTCCTTCTCCATGTAGCTACTTCCCTGTCTTTGATTGAGCATCCGTTTATGTAGCCCACAAGGGGGTGGGGGTGGGGGTCTGGGGGGTGGGGACTCAAACTGAGTCTCCCTAATGACCTGGTCAAATTAAAGCCCTAATCTTGATTTAATCAAGCAAAAGTGAAACCTCTGAAGCTAATACAATCTAATACACCCAGAGGGACACACCAGTTTACAAACACAATCCAATATCTATTTTTGGAATCATAAACAATACCAAACTGCCACAGTGGCTAAAGACATGTGCAGTCGAGGGATAAATCAAACAGTTCTGGGAAGCAGAGGTAGCTCAAGGGGCTGAGTGCCTGCTTCCCATGGTCAAGGTCCTGGGTTCGATCCCCAGGACTTCCTAAAACAACAACAAGACAGCTTTGCTGAATGAGCATCAAGCCAGACCGTGGGGCCTGTCACAGGCACGCTGTCCTGCAAGGGAGGCAGAGAGCAATCTCCCCTGGTCACTTAGGCAGGCGGACACAGCCACTGGACACATGCCTCAGGATGACCAACAAGAGGGCTCGGCAGCACCATCTGTCACACAGCGCTCATCCTGCGTTCCCAGTGTTTGCTAATTGCCTTTGTCCAAAGGGAAAACAGCACTTCCCATATCTCTATAGTAGGTAGTTAGAATTTGGAGCCAGGCACCTAAGGTAAACTCCCATGGGACAGAAACAACAACAACAACAACAAAAAGAACAAAAAACAGAAACAACAAAAAAACTCCCGTGGAGATGGGTATCTAAGGGTGTGAACTTCTTTGTTTCGGGGAAGTAAGAAAGACATTCCTGGGTTGTAAAGCTGGCAAAAGGCTTATTTCGCTTTTTAAAAGATTTACATACATCTCAAAGGGACTGAGAAAAAATTTGTAAGTTTTCTAAAGAAAGCATTTCAAGAAAGGGAGGGTTGGGGAGGAGTCTCTTCCCCTTTTTGCACAGAGGAAATTTATGTTTTTTCTTTTTGATTTTTATTTGCCCTTACAATATGTTCCGGCTCAATATTCTAAATCCCTTCTCTTTTTTGAGAAGAGAAAGTAAGTATATAAAATATTGATAACCTAGTGAGCTACACAGAGATCCTTCCTCTGCATTAAAGAGGTTCAGAGAAAGGGTAAGACAAAAGATTTAAAGTGTCAAACTTCCCGTCCTGTGGTGTTCTGCCATTTTCTAGAAAAAGAAAAGGACTTTTTTGTTGTGTCAAACGGACTAAGATGGCCACACATGTGATGTGACCTTTAACCTCTAGGCTTTTGAAATGTTCTTGGCAGCAAAAAACATATGTGATTTTATTCTTGCAAGGTATAGTATTGTTTCATTAAATGTGTGTCTGTTATTTTTCACATCATGGTAAATGACATCTCTAATGTATTTTTCCACTCCCTTTGTTCTCCATAAAGCTATAGAAAACCAGAAGAACTTTTAGGGTTCATTAGATAATGGCCACAATTTGTTATTTTCCTTAGATAAAAGTTTAATGAGATAAAGAATTTATGAAGAGGGAAGAGGATGTGGCTCAAACAGTTGGGCACCTGCCTTCAACACGGGAGGTCCTGGGTTCAGTTCCCGGTGCCTCCTAAAGAAGCCAAGCAGACGCACGAGCAGACACAACAAGCAGACAATGAGTGGAAACAACGAGCAGACAGACAAGGCAGCCATCTCGGGGTGGGGGAGATTTATAAAGAAAGATATAGATGACAGTTTCAAAGCCGAAACATAAATGGGGCTTTGTTTATATCTGAATATGTCCATAGTTTGGTATCAGCAACTCAGATACGCGCGCGCACACACACACACACACACACACATAACCAAATGTCCTCAAGGGGTGGTCTGTGGGAGGCGGGATAGTAGACAGTTATCATCACCTTCGTACTTTGAGTGGTTTCCACATTTCTACAAAAAACATTCATTACTATTCTACGGTAAACAGGAAACAAGAAAAATAATTGCTGCGTTAAATAAAAGAATAATCGCCCAAGGTCGGCTCGACTGGCTTTAAGGCTTTCACCAGCCCCCTCCCCCCAGCAGGAGCAAGAGGGCACTGGGTCAGATGTGAAGGGCTCTCAAGAAGCCCCGGGTGACAGCACTGCAATGCACCTGCGCCCTGCGGGGGAGCGGGAGCCACCGCCCCCCAGGTGGACGGCTCTCCATCACGGGCCTTGTTACCCTTGCACTTTGCTTTGTCTCAGAGCGTCCCCCTTCGTCTTTGCCTGAGGTGGGGGGAACACACGATCATCTCAATTGATACAGGAAAAGCATTTGACAAAATCCAACCCACTTTCATGATAAAAAACACTCAGAAGGGAGGCGGCTGTGGCTCAATCAGTAGGGCTCCCGTTTGCCATATGGGGGGCCCGCACGGCGTGGTTAGCTGACCCAGCGAGCACAAGCAGCAAGGGGGGGATAAATGAATAAATAAATAAAATCTTAAAAAAAAAAAAACACTCAGAAAACTAGGAAGAGAACTTCAACATAACATAGTAAGGCCATTTATGAAAAACTCACAGCTAACACCATATTCAACGGAGAAATAATGAAAGTCTCCCTGCCGCCCCCCACCCCAAGATCAGGAAGAAGACAAGGATGCCTGCTTTTACTACCTGTGTTTTCAACATTGTACTGGAAGTTCTAGTCAAAGCAATTAGGCAAGAAAAAGAAATAAAAGACATCCAAATTAGACAGGAAGAAATAAATCTCTATTCTCAGATGACACAACACATATATAGAAACTCCTAAAGAATTCACACACAAAAAGTTAGAGTTAAGAAACAAATTCAGCAAATTTACAGGCTACAGGATCAACATGCAAAATGTCTTCACAAAGATGACATCATGGTAACATTCAACCCCAAATCTCAGGGGCTTAACACAAATGCTTACCTCTTTTTGCACTACATGTCCAAAATGGGCTGACAGGCAGTTTTGCCCATCACAGTCTTTCAAGGACCCAGGCTGCCCAGAGCTCTACCATCTTTTTTTTTTTTTAAGATTTATTTTATTTATTTCTACCCACCCCACCCCCCAATTGTCTGCGCTCACTTTCTGCTCTCTGTGTCCATTCGTTCCGAGCTTTTCTTCTTTTTAGGAGGCACCAGGAACCGAACCCAGGACCTACCATGTGGGAGGTAGGTGCCCAATCACTTGAGCCACCTCCATCCCGTTTGTTGTGTCTCCTCATTGTGTCACGCCGTTCCATCATCTTGTTGTGCCAGCTCGCTGCGTCAGCCCATCGCATCAGCTCACTGTGTTGCTCGTCTTCTTTAGGAAGCACTGGGAATTGAACCTGGGACCTCCCATGCGGTAGGCGGGTGCCCAACTGCTTGAGCCACATCTGCTTCCCTCTACCATCTTTTGATGTTTTCATCACAACATGGGGCTTCATGTTTTGCTGGGCAGGAGAAGAGAGATTGAAGAGAATTAGGTGCCAGCTTTTCAAAGCTTTCACATTTCAATGGCCAAAGTAGTCACACACCCACGCCTTTCTTCAAGGGCAGCAGGGAAGTGCAATCCCCTGTTGGCTGTAAGCAGAGGAGAGCCAGAGGTCTTGGTGACTGAATGGTCTGTAATCTGGAAACAAAACATTGTTCTGGAGGAGCGGATGTAGCTCAAGTGGTTGAGCACCTGCTTCCCATGTACTAGGTCCTGGATTCAATCCCTGGTACCTCCTAAAAACAAAACCAACAAACAAACGAAAAAACAAACTCTCACTGGGGAGTGGGTGTAGCTCAGTGACTGAGCACCTGCTTCCCATGTATGAGTTCCTGGGTTCAATCCCCAGTACCTCCTTAAAAAAAGCAAACAAACATTACTACGCATCAGAGCTTGCAAAATGGGTATCAGCAGCTTGGAAGAAAATCCTGGAGGACTCTTCTTAAGAAATGTTGCCTTGTCCAAGCTCTAGATGGCTCAGAGGATAAGATCAAATGAAAAAACATGGATATTGATGTGTCTTAATTGATAAGGGATTCAGAAGAGATGGACTCTTTGAAGACATTTTAGAATACCTTCTCTGATTTGTTTTATTAATCCATTTTAGGCATTCACGAGAAGGATATAGATAAACATCTATGTGTAAATATGTCTAAAAATGTTCTTTCAAGAAGCATAAAATATATTCTAAGAGATTAGGAAAGCTTGTGTCATTTGATTGTCAGCATTTTTTGTTTCTTGGTGGTTCCAGTCAATGGGGTCTTCCGTCTGCCGTGGACCTGCTCCAGACCTACTCTTGCCTTCCTTCAAGAGGTTTCTGGAAAGGTTTGCCTGTTATCAGCCTGAGCCCATCTCTTCCCATCTCCCAGAAAATCATCACCATTTCTGGTTTCCTGGTGGAGCCCATTTTTTATTTTCCAGAGGAAATATCCTCTTTAAATATATGTTGTCCATTGTTTTAAATGACTCTTGAGGGAGGATAAACCTGCTGCCACCCTCAGCCAGTCCCCAGGCTGCTTCTCATGACCACTGCCTTAAATTGTTGTAGCCTTAGAGCTCCCCTGACAACTCTCCTTGCACTCCCAGCCCCTTTGGACCAAGCTGAGAGGCTGCCAGTGCCTGTCCTCAGCTGGAGAGCTTCCGGCACCTCCCAGCCTCCCTCCCCCGCCCCTGTTCCCAGCAGACAACACCGTGGTAAGGTTTTACTAAACCTGTACTCATTTATTGGCGTTTCGCCAATGCTCTGTTCTTTCCTCCTCTCTGCTCAGATCTCGGCCCCAGCACTAGGGCTCAGGAGCCGAAGGGAAGGACACCCCTTTCCGCACTCCCCAGGTTACTCGTTGTGAGTTAGCTGGTGTTAAGGCTGGAGGGCTGAACTCCCTGGCAATGCAGTCAAGGGGGCTGTCCTCCCTAGGTGAGGCGGAAGACACGGTGGAATCCCTGGAGGGGCAGTTGTGGCATTGAGGAGGTCAAAGAGCTCCTTTTGGAGGCTGCTTGCCCAGCTGAAGGTCTCGCTTGTTATGCACAGGCCTCCCCAGGGGCCAGTGACGACCTGCCACCCGTGCCGCTGTGGAGTGAGGCCAGGGTGAGTGGGCCCTAGCTGGCAGTGAAGGCCTCCCCGTGGAGTGAGTCCAGGGTGAGTGGGCCCTAGCTGGCAGTGAAGGCCTCCCGGAGCAGGCAGAGGTTATGCCCTCTGGGAGAGGCGTCTTCCACCCCGCCGCGGGCTCTGGACAGCCCCAGCTCCTGTCTGAAGGCTGGAAGAGAAGCAGAGAGTGAGGAAGAAGGAATGAATTGCTTGAAATGGCAATTTTGTTAGAAAAACAAAGGCAATTTGGTTGAAAATTTGTATTTTCAAGAACTTTTTCCACCTAACGGGTCATTTGGGGGCATCACACTACGGTCTTACAGCTCAAAACAGATCTTTTCTCATCCATGGGTGATGAGTCTCAGACCTTGGGGTCATTTTTCGTCTTAAATACATGTCAGCACCAAAGGCCCTCTCTGCTTGTCGGGCCGGCTTTTCATGAACATTTCCAGCCCTAAGGTCATGTTTTGGTAAGTTTTGTGTGCACGGTTGCTAAATTCATTTTGACCCATTCCCTGTTACAAGGCGGTTGGGGGGAAGCGGCTGTGGCTCAGGTGGCTGGGCTCCCGGTTACCATGTGGGAGGCCCTGGGTTCGATTCCCGGGGCCTCCTGGTACAGGCAAGCGGGCACGCCCGGCGCGGTGAAGTGCTGCGTGGTGCTGGCGCAGCAAGATGACACAACAAAAGGGAGACAAGCAGACACAGAAAAACGCAAAGCAAATGGACACACCGAGCGCACGCAGCAAGGGGAGGATAAGTAAATGAAAATAAATAAATAAATAAATCTTTTTTTTTTTTAATTACCAAAACCCTTAAAAAAAAAAAAAAAAAAAAAGATCCAATTGGTTTTGACCTGGGGTTTTCCGGGCGAGAAGGCAAATCAGAAAGCCATGCTTCCCCTCTCCTGCCTTAGGAGAGATGGCGGGCTCTTGGCTGGGTGTTTCCTGTGGACAGGAATTCCAGTGTCTGCCTCGTCCCTCTCAGGACTGGGAAGTCTCTCCTGTGGTCTAACCGCCGATCACAACCAGCATGGGCATCCTAATCAGCCCACGCTTGTCCTTGCTGTCCGTTCCCACAGAGGGAAGGACGCCTCTGTCCTCGAGGCCTTGGCTCCTGACGTTGGGGAGGGCACGGACCCCTTTGAGCAACTGAAGGAGCCGTGGGCCCTCCTCCCAGGCCACATGCTCGTGGCACACAGCCTGGAGTTGCGTTCCAGGGGGCCCCAGGCCTCTCGACCCCATGTCGGGCCCTCCACTGACCACCTCTGCCTGAGGGCATAAATGCAAAGAGCCCCCCGCTGCTGAAGTTCCAGGCTACGCCCGGCTGCAGGTGCCCGGCGTGGCCCCAGGTGAACCCTGGACCCGGCCCCAGAGGGGAGCCCGAGGCCAGCAGGGTCCAGGCAGACCTGAAACAGAACCGCCTCAGTCTGGGTGGCGGACTCAGCCGGGGGGGGGCACCGCCGTCTGACACATCTGCCCACCCTCTGTGTGCCAGGCAGGGTGCCAGAAGGTTCTACATGCGTGACCTCAGTTCCTCCTCACAAAAATCTGGTGGTGGTGGGGACACTGCTCATTTCTGCTTTTCGGCTAGAAACATGCCCCGTCAGGATGACATCAGGATCACAAACCGGAACCCCAGCTTTTCCCACCCACCCCCACGACAGGCGAGGTGACCTTTAAGAGAATTTACCTGAAATCCTGCTCACAAGGGCCCCTGAATGTGCGGGACTGGCTCCTTCAGCCTGCCCTGGCCTCCTGGACCCTCGGGGGGGGGGGCACCAGAGGCCACTGAGGGGTAGAGCCCTGAGTTCAAAGAAAAACTGTGCAGGCAGCTTAGGATTTCACAGCGTTTTGGAACGAGTCGAGAACCTGGCAGGCTCCTATTGGGAAAGCAGGAGGGAGCCTCGCGGAGCTAAGGGGGAGCTTCCAGGCGGCGAACATGGAAGCAAGCGAGGACGTGTTGAGTGGCTGATGCCGAGCTTCCATCTCAGGCAGGTCTTACCGAGTGCGGCGCGAGAAGACACGGACCTGTGCAGTGTGCTGGTCCATTCCGATCAGCTCCCTCTGCTGGGCCCAAGCGGGCACATCCCCGGGTGCCATCTCTCTGCAGTTCTGTAGGGCGCGTCCCATCCTATCGGAAGGCCCCTACAGGACAAGTGTTTCTGTTCCCTGGAAAATCCTATCTCAGGAAAGGGTCCCTCTTGGCCACGCTCGATGACCTTACTTACCACGCTCCCTTTTGGTCATTTTTCTAATGATCTCCTTGGAAACTTGGCCCGAAAGCGCCAGCTACCACCATCGATTTCTTCTCTTGTCAGGCAACCGAGTAGGCTCGGTCATTTTGTTCCACTTTTCATTTTCTGTGTTTGTTTCCTTTCCTGATTACAGTGAGGTTCACAGGGCGACTATTGAGTGGCTCATGCGTTTGACTCTCTTTCCAAGTCAGGGGATCTATTATTTTTTTTATTTTTATTTTTCGTCTTGGTCCCCTAGAGATGGTCCATTTCAATTTCATTTTCCTCTTGATTGGCTACTTTAAGACCAACGATCTGTCTTGAAGTTGACAAGGAGTCTGAATGGAACACAGTTTGTTCAAGAAATAAAAATACATAGACTGATCATTACAATTAAAAGCATACACCCAACGTGTACGAGCTTGTGCCCATATTCCGTTAAACCAAGGACCGAGGTCAGGAAATAGGTCTGTCCATTGAAATGTTTGAGCCCGACTGACATCGTGGAGCACCTGAACTGGGTCCCCAGACTTATTAACATAAAAGCAACAGAGATCAGGACAGCTTTGCGAAAACCCTGGTGCACAGCTGTCAACCCCAGCCTGGAGGGCACGGAGGGCGACTTAAAGCTCTGTGTCATTATTATTATTTTTTTACAGATTTACTTCATTTATTTATGTTTGTGCTCGCTGTCTGTTCTCTGTGTCCATTCGCTGTCTGCTCTCTGTATCTGCTCTTCTCTTTAGGAGGCACCGGGAACCAAACCTGGGACCTTCCACGTGGGAGAGAGGCTCTCAATCGCTTGAGCCACCTCAGCTCCCTCGTTTGTTGTGTCTCTCATTGTCTTTCCTCTTTGTGTGTCTTTGTTGCATCATCTTGTTGCGTCAGCTCACCACGCCTGCCCGTTGCGCCAGCTCGCCTTCTCCAGGAGGTACCGAGAACCGAACCCGGGACGTCCCATGAGGTAGACGAAACCCAATCGCTTGAGCCACATCCGCTTCCCATGATTACTCTTGATCATAAAATAAGGCTGGTTTCATTAGATTTGGCCTTACGTAGGTGCAGCAAGAATGCTGATTTTCCATGTGGGTTTTTAAAGTTTGCTTTGCTGGTAGTTTTCATAAGGAAACTTGGAGTGGATTTTTTTTTTTTTTTTGAGATACCAGGGATTGAAGCCGGGACCTCATACATGGGAAGCAGGCACTCAACCTCTGAGCTACACCCGGACTGGATTTTTTTTTTAAGATTTATTTATTTACTTTATTTATCCCCCCCGCCCCCCGCTTGCTGTCTGTGTCCATTCGCTGGGTGATCCTCTGTGTCTGTTTCCTGCCCTCTCTTATCCTTCTTCTCCAGTCTTCACTAGGATTCGATCCTAGGGACCTCCGATGTGGGAGAGAGGTGTTCTGCCACCTGCACCACCTCAGTTCCTGGTGTCTAGCGCGTCTCGTCTTGGCTCTCTCCGGTGTCTCTCCCTTGCTGTGCCATCATCTTGCCATGTGGCTCGGCACGGCCTGTCTTGCCTCGTGCATGCACGCTGGCCGGTGGCTCCCCTGCATGCCTTCTATTTTTATTTTACCAGGAGGTCCCGGGAAGCGAACCCGGGTCCCACCATATGGCAGACAGATGTCCAACCACTTGAGCCACATCCGCCCCCTGGAATGGATTTTTGAAAGCCTCGCAGTCACCCGCCTGCTTCTTGGCCCACGGCTGCTCAGACCCTGCGGCGCCTCAGTGGACCCGCAGGCCCGAGGGTGAGGGCGAGGTGGGGTATCTGCTGTGTTCGTGGCTCCCCTGGATCCTTGCCCTGCTGGGAAGCCAGAACCCCTTCCCCAGCCTTCCTCCCAGCTTCAAGGTCAGTGGGGGGAAAGGGAGGTTTGCTGCAGGGGTGCCTTTCCCATGACCAGGGTCTGGGGACTGAGATAAGGAGGGGACAAGACTGGACTGGAACTTCCGGAAACGCAGATTCTGCCCCAAGAGCTCAGCAGGTTCCCTGTGGGCCTGCTCCATGGCCACCCGGATGCTGGGGTCTGGGGACTGCCCAAGGGACAGAGCCTGTTGATGAGTCCCCCACACACACACTGGCTCCCTAGGCAGGGAGCGATTCGCCAGCAGGCCTGCGCCAGCTCTGAGCACCACGCTGGGCCCTTCCGAGGGCTTAAGCCAAGGCACCCTGCATGTGGCTTCTAGCAGGGCCTCCGTAGGATGGCTGCAGGTGCCTACAAAGTTGACCTCCTCATTTTTGCAAAGGCCATCAGCATTTCTTCCTTCCGTGCCTCGATGTCCCCACTTCCTCACTGGTACTTCCAGGCACCACCCTCCAAATAAGCTTCCCACACCCAAGCCTCACCCCAGGGCTGCCATGGG
>JAKSZT010054578.1:792935-817706 GCA_026826555.1 Tolypeutes matacus
CAAAACAAAAAAACAAACAACAAGCAAACAAATGAAAAAGCCAACTCAGGGGAGCCAATGAGGCTTAGTGGTTGAGCACCGGCTTCCCACATAGGAGGTCCCGGGTTCAATTTCTGGTCCTGCTAGTACCCAGCCCCACAAAAAAAAAAATAAAAAAGAATAATGGTAGGAAACTTTTCAAATTTATAAGACAGAAATCTGACACATTCAAGAGGCTCAACAAACTCCAAGACAAACACAGAGTGCCACACCAAGATACATATTAAATTGTAAAAATAAATTGTGGTAGGATTATGGGAAGATGGGGATGGACTGCCAGGCAGAGCTGAATGCCCTCACACAAACAACGGAGAAAGGGCCAGAAGCTGTCCAGGAGAGCTGCCGTGGGGGTCGGCAGACCAGGACAGTGCTACACAACTGCCAGGAGGGTGAGGGGCAGAGACGAAGAAGCCGACACGACAAACCTGAGTTACCAAGTCCCGGTGGCAGCCGGGAGGGGCTCCCCTTCCCCGCCCCCCAGGTACCAAGCCCGGGTGAAACCCCTGGATCCCTGCAGCTGACTGAGAGGAACAGACGTCTTCCTCCCTGTCAGCTGTTCCAAGGGAAAAGGGGGGCAGCGTTTCTTCAGTGAACTCGGCCAGCAGAGCCCCCTTTGAACAGGGAAGCAGGGGCGGAAACACCTGCATGGACAGGTGCGCCGTCTAGCGCCATCTGCTGGCCGGTCTGGAAACTGCATGGACAAAAACCTCTCTCTGGATCCAACCCCTGGGAGAAAATCTGCTTCCCACTAGTGAGTCCCGGGCCCGATTTTGAAAACTTAAGCTCAGCAATTTTAAAAACTGAGAATATGGCAAGCAGATGTGGCTCAAGTGATTGAGCTCCCACCTACCACATGGGAGGTCCCGGGTTCAGATCCTGGTACCTCCAAAAGAGGATGAGCAATACAGCGAGTTGACACAATGGGCTAGCACAGCCAGTGGACACAAGATGATGCAACAAAGAGACACAAAGAGGAAAACACAATGAGAGACACAGCAAAACAGGGAGCAGAGGTGACCCAAGAAGCAATTAGGCACCTCCCTCCACATGGGAGGTCCTGGGTTCAGTTCTAGTGCCTCCAAAAAGAAGATGCACACACAATGAACAGACAAAGCAAACTCAAACAATGAGGGGGAAATAAATAAATAAATAATGATAATATAAAAAAAAGACTGAGAATAAGTTGAAGCAAATATCAAAGAAGCGCTGTGGGAAAATAATAATAATAATAAGCAAGGGAGAGAAATTAGCCATCAGAGTAAATACACCAACATATCCTGAAGAGATACAGGATTAAATACAATTAATCAGTGATAATCACACAACTCTCTTAAATCACTTCAAAGAATTTAAAGAAAATATGAATAAAGAAGTAAAGGATATTAAGAAGACACTGGAAGAGCATAAAGAACAACTTGAAAGCCTGCAAAGAAAAGTCGGGAGTGGAGGTGGCTCAAGCAATCAGGCGCCTCCCTCCCACATGGGAGGCCCCAGATTCGGTTCCTGGTGCTTCCTGAAAAAGAAGACAAGTGGACAACGAGTGCAAACAATGAGGGGGGAAGAAATAAATAAATAAATCTTTAAAAAAAGAAACAGACCTTATGGGAATGACAGACACAACGGACAAGATTCAAAATACATTAGAGGGAGCAGATGTGGCTCGAGCAATTGGGCTCCCACCTACCACATGAGAGGCCCTGCATTCGATTCCCGGGGCCTCCTGGTGAAAGCAAGCTGGCCTGTTCCGCAGAGAGCTGACAGCCCATGCCGCGGAGAGCTGACTGCCCGTGCCACGGAGAGCTGACGCAGCAAGATGACACAACAAAGAGAGATGCAGAGGAGAGACAGTGACAGACATGGTAGACCAGGGCTATGAGGTGGCTCAAGCATAACAGAGGTCCCAGGATCGGTTCCTGGTGCCTCCTAAAAAGATAAAGATGAAAAGAAAAGACAAGCAGACACGGAAAGAGCACACAGCAAATGGACACAGAGAGCAGACAGTGAGTGCAAAATCAACAATGGGGGGGGGGATAAAGTAACTGGCAATGGAATTACACAATAAAGTGTTTAAAAAAATACACGAGAGCAGATTTGAATTGCTTGAAGACAAAATTAGTGATTTTGGAGACAGAACACCTGAACTGGAAAAGACAGGAGAACAGAAAAAAAAAAAAAAAAAGAATGGAAAAGAGAAAGAAAGAATATTTGAGGAAATAATGACTGAAAACTTCCCAACCTTTATGAAGGACATAAATATCAATATCCAAAGAGGACAATGCATCCCCAAACAGAATAAATCTGAATAGACCTACCCCGAGACACCTGCTATTCAGAATGACAAATATTAGAGATAAAGAGAGGATTCTGAAAGCAGCAAGAGAAAAGCAGAGCATCACATACAAGGGAAACTTGATAAGATTAAGTGCCGACCTCTCATCAGAAACCATGGAGGAGAGAAGAAAGTGGTATAATGTATTTAAGGTACTTAAAGAGAAAAACTGCCAGCCAAGAATTCTGTATCAGCAAAGCTGCCCTTCAAAAATGAGGGTGATGGGGTCGGATGTGGCTCAACTGGTTGGGCGTCCGTCTCCCAAATGGAGGGACCCAGGTTCAATCCCCGGGACCTCCCGGTAAAAAAAAAAAAAAAAAAAAATGAGGGTGAGCTCAAAGTCTTCACAGACAAACTAAAACTGATAGAGTATGTTACCAAAAGACCAGGTTTGCAAGAGATACTAAAGGGGGTGCTGCAGACTGAAAGGGAAAAACATGGGTGAAAGATTTGGAGAAAAGTTTAGAAATGAAGATTATTAGTAGGAACGGTAAAGTAAAGGATAAGAAGACAGACAATAGAACAATATGACAACAGAGAGCCGAAGGACAAAAGGGATGAAGGAATTTGAAGTTTTCAAGTAGCCCTTCATATCTATCCAATGAACCCTGAAATAGGGAAGGAAGACCTTTCTTGGGCAAGAACACCCCCGGGAGGAGCAGAAAGTGGCACAGAGGATTAAAAAGAGTGAATCACCAGCAGAAGTAACAGATTTCTCACCAAAGTCAATTCCTGAAAGTGACGAGCTTGTTGCTGTTTGTGCAGCTATTGCCGAGAAACAAAAGAAGCTTCAACTAATAAAACAATGGTTATTGTGTCTGCTTCTGGGACTGTAAGAGACTGTAACTGAGGAGGAAGATGGCGCCCCAACACCAGATGGCTCTGTTCTTACCAAAGCCCAATGAAGGAAAATGCATAGCATTAATTATAAGAATCTGCCCTTTTGGATTATCGGTTAAAGTTGTAGACATAGGGACATTTATTCTGGAGAAACAGGGAAAAACTCCTGTTTATAAGATAAGTTTTTCAGATGAAGCTTATCAATCTAAATGGTAGCATTATTGTATAGTGTTTGGACTATGTTTTGTAGAAGTTATGGTTTACACTTAAGATTAGAGCTTTGAGCAAAACGTTTTTGATGTATAAATTTAATTTAATCCAAATACGTAGATGGTTACATTTTAAAGACACAACTTGAAAAGCAAATTCTTGAATGGTAAATAACTTGGCCAGTGTTATTAAAATGTTGACTCACTGACTTTTGTTTTATGATAAAGGAAATAAGTGATTGCTTTCTCTCTCATAAATATATTACTGTTACTATTCACTCTGTTTTCCTTGCTTCTGTAGAGTAAGTTTGTCAGGAGGCTTAAAGGCTTTTAAATATTCATTTTGATTCCAAGTTGTGGTTTTGTTATATGTGGAATCTTTGAAAGTTCAGCCAAAAATGCATGCAAATGTGAACATTCTGAAGTTTCCCTAAATTCTGATTTGTGCTTAAGTTTCTGGCTTTAAAGAAGTTAGGGTTTAACAATGGTAGCTGCTCCTTCAGTATTTGTTAGATGTGTGAAGCACTGATAAATGTCACAATGATGGTTTTATTTTTCAGATTACTATTGTAGTAGGTTAGTCCTTACCACAAGTGAGTCATTTTTTTAAATGTGCATTTCTTTTAGAGTGGATTTTACAGATACATCATAATAAATTGTATTGCTACATTTTAAAAAATAGGGGATGATGTGGGAGAGGGAGGGGGGTACATGGGAATCCCTCATACTTTTTTTTTTTTTTTTAACCGGGAGGTCCCGGGGATCGAACCCAGGTCCTTCCATATGGGAGACGGAGGCCCAACCATTTGAGCCACATCCGCCCCCTCCCTCATACTTTTGATGTAACTTTTCTGTAATCTAAAACCTCTTTTAAAATGAAGTTTATTGTATTTTAAAAATTAAAAAATAATTTGTAAAAACTAACGACAGAGAGACCTTGAAAACAGCAAGGGACAAGCAGCTTGTCAAGTACAAGAGACCCTCAAGAAGATTAACTGCTGATTTCTGAAATAGAAAACTGTGAACCAATAAACTATTTTTCAAAAATGGAAGAGAGGGAAGCGGCAGTGGCTCACGGGATTGGGCTCCCGTCTACCACATGGGAGGCCTCGGGTTTGATTCCCAGGGCCTCCTGGTGAAGGCAAGCTGGCCCGCGCCGCGGAGAGCTGATGGCCCGCGCCGCGGAGAGCTGATGGCCCGCGCCGCGGAGAGCTGGCGCAGCAAGATGACGCAACAAAGCGAGACGCAGAGGAGAGACAGTGAGAGATGCAGCAGACCCGGAGATGAGGTGGCTCGGGCGATGGAGTGCCTCTCTCCCACACCGGAGGTCCCGGGATCAGTTCCTGGTGCCTCCTAAAGAGAAAAACAGACGTGGAAAACACACGGCGAATGGACACAGGGAGCAGACAGCGAGTGCAAAAACAACAAGGGCGGAGGGGGAATAAATAAATAAAATAAATAAAAAATAAATGAATAAATGAAAGAGAATTCAGCTGTTGCCAGATAAGCAAAAAGCTGCGAAAGTTCATTGCTGAAGACCTGCATGACACGGAAGTCTAAAGGGGCTCCTAGAGGCAGATATTGAAGGACTAGAGAGGAACTCAAAGTCATCCATGGACATGAGGGACACTGGCGAAGGAAACTGCGTCGGTAAACAGAAAAGCCAGTGTTTGGGGTTTGTCACTGTCTTTTTCCCTGCCTGATTTAAAGACAAGCGCACAATAATTATAAACCTGTGTTGACAGGCACTCAGTGGATAAAGCAGTGAATTGTGACGATGACCACCTAAGAGCCAGGGACAGAGGTCTACAGGAGCAGAGTGGGGTTAATTCAAACCAGATTGTTACAAGTTTCAGATGCTAATCACAACCCCAGGGCAAACACTAGGAATCACTGAAAAAATTACAGAAAGGAAATGAGAAGGGGATTAAACACACACACTAAAAAGTCAGTTAAACACAAAAGGAGGAGGAAATGGGCAAGAAAAAAGATATGACATAGAAATCAAATAGCAAAAGAGTAGACTTGAGTCCTTCCCTATCAGTAATTACTTCTAAGATGAATGTATTAAATTGTCCTGTTAAAAGGCAAAGATTGGCAGAATGTCGTGTCGAAGAGACCCGCTTTAGAGCCAAACACAAAGAGGAGGATGTGAAAAGATGGAAAAAGATATTCTGTGTAATAGTAATCAAAAGGCAGCTGAGGAGGCTACACTAGTAACAGACCTTAGAGACTCTAATTCAAAAATTAGAGACAAAGAAGGACATATATATTGACAGGAGAGTGAACTCATTTAGAAGATATAGTAATTATAAATATATACACTTTTCAACAGGACCCCAAAGCATATGAAGAAAAACTGGCAGAATTGAAGTGAGAACTACACAGTTCTACTGTAATAGTAGGGATTCCAATAACCCACTTTCAATAAAGGACGGAACAACCATCCATAAGGTCAGTTCGGAGACAGAGGCCTTGCAAGCAGACTTGACCCCAGAGACAGACACACTATACTTCACCCAACAATAAACAGAAAAGGACGTGGATGTCTAACATAGTACTGGGAGTTCTAGCTCCAGCAATCAGGCAAGAAGAAGAAATAAAAGGAATCCAAATTGGAAAGGAGGAAGTTAACTATCTTTGTTCACAAATGACATGATCTTATATACAGAAAATTCAAAGGAATACACATGAAAGTATGGACAGATGAATTCAGCAAAGCTGCAGGATAAAAGATCAACACACAAAATTCAGTTCTATTCTAAATACTAACAATGAACCATCTATAAAGTATATAAAGAAAACAATTCCATTTACAATAGCATCTCAAAGAATACTTAGGAATAAATTTAACCAAATGTAAGACTTGTACACTAACAACAAAACATTCCTAAAAGAAATTTGAAAAACACCTAATTAAGTGGAGAGAGAGCCCATGTTTATGGATGGGAAGACTAAGTATTGTTAAGATGGCACCACGCCCAAAACAACACACAGATTCAATGCAATCCCTATCCAAATCCCAAGGACCTTTTTGGCAGAAATGGAAAAGCCAATCCTAAAATTCATATGGAATTGCAATGGGCCCCAAATAACCACACAATCTCGAAAAAGAACAAAGCGGGAGGTCTCACACGTCCTGACTTCTAGGCTTTCTACAAAGCTACTGTAATCAAAACAGTGTGGCCCTGCCTAAGGACAGACGTGTGGACAATGGAAGGGAATTACAAGTCCAGAGAGAAACTCTCATGCCTATGGTCCGCTGCTTTTTAACAAGGGTGCCAAGACTATTCCACGGGGGGAAAGCAGTCTCTTCAACAAATGGTACAGGGACAGCTGGACATGCAGAAGAATGGAGCTGTACCCCTTCCTCACGCCCTAGACAAAAAGTAATGCAAAATGGGTCCAAGACATTTATGCAAGAGCTAAAACTATAAAACTCTTAGAAGAAAACATAGGGGTAAATCTTCATGACCTTGGATCTGGCAGTGGATTCTTAGACATAGCACCAAAAGCACAAGCAACAAAAGAAACAAATAAACAGATTGGACTTCCTCAAAATTAAAAAGAAATGTGTACATCAAAGGATACTATCAGAGAGTAAAAAGAAAATCCACAGAACAGGAGAGAATATTTGCAAATCATTTATCTCATAAGGGTCTAGAATCCAGAATATGCAAGGAACTCTTACAACACAACAACAAGACAACGTAATTTAAAAATGGACAAAAAAAAAAAATGGACAAAGGACTTCAATAGACATTTCTCCAAAAAGATATACAAATGGCTAATGAGCATAGGAAAACATGCTCAGCCTCATTAGTCATTAAGGAAATGGAAATCAAAACCTCAATGAGATACCAATTAGGATAACCATAATAGTAAAACAAAAAATAAAAAATAGAAAGTGAGAAGTATTGATAAGGACGTGGAGAAGCTGGAACCTTGTACATTTCTGGTGGGAATGCAAACGGTGTAGCATTTGGGCTCCAGCCTACCACATGGGAGGTCCCGGGTTCAGTTCCTGGTGCCTCCTAAAGAGCAGACACAGAGAGCACACAGCAAATGGATGCAGAGAGCAGACAGCGAGCACAAAGAAAGAGGTGAGGGCGGGGGAGAAATAAATAAAAATAGATCTTCAAAAAAGAAAAACGGACAAGTATTGCATGACTCCAATTACAGGGAATGTCCCGAATAGGCAAATGTTTAGAGACAGGCAGTAGATTAGTGGTTGCCAAGGGCTGGTGTCTGTGTGGGAATTGGGGTAACAAGGAAGGAATCTGGGGGGGGGGGGTTCTTTTTGGAATGATGAAAACGTTCTGTAATTAGATAGTGGTGATGGCCACACAACTTGTGAATATACTTAAAAAGTGCCAAATCATACCTTTTAAAGGAGTAAATTTTATGGTTTTGTTAATTACATCACATTAAGAAAAAAATCAAACTCCTGAGGCCTCTCTGACAAGGCAGCCCCCAAGCCCCCACCCTGCAGGCCCCAGGCCCCGCTGGCTCCCTCCCAAACGCTTCTGGCCCACAGTGTCTCCGGATGGAGACAGAGACCGAGCCAGGTGTTTGGTAGAGAGCCCTGCCCTCACAGGTGAGAGCAGGTGCAGAGGGAGAGCTCAGCAGGCCAGGAGGGGGCCCTGGTTTTGTCCGACAGCCCACAGGAGGGACTGCTGTGGCTGCTGTGGCTGGGAACAAGTGGGCCCCCCAGACCCTCCTGTCCCCAGCCTCACTCTGATTCTCTTGGGTGTACCCCCAGCCGGTCACCCAGCAGTCAGTCCTGTTCTGGAACTCGGCGGAGGAGCCCAGGAGGCAGATGGGCTGGATGTGCCTGTTGTAGACAACAGGGGAGACCAGCTTCACCAGGGCGACATCATGGGAAAAAGAGCCCCTGAACCGGGGGTTCAGGATGATTTTCTCCACGCGGTAACGGTTGTCGTAGGCCTGCAGGTTCCAGAATGGCGGCCTGACAGCCATCTGGCCAAACTGGACTGTCCAGTATTGAGGACTGATGGACCTGCAGAGCCGGAGAGAGAGGCAGGGGTCTCGGCTGGAGGGCGGGCACCGGAGCTCACCTGGGGCTCTCTCCTTGGGGCGAGGCCGCCGGGGTGGCCGCCACTTGCTCGATTTTGCCTGAGAGGCCGCCATCAGCACATCTTTCTTATGGGCTAAAGGGTTCCCTGGGGAAAGGGCGAAAGCCCGGACAGGCCACGAGCAGAACCTGGGGTCTGCGGCAGGTGGAGCAGAAGGGCCCGGCCCTCACAGAGCCGTCTAGGAGACCTAAACTGAGGCAAGTCCTCCAAGGAGACCCCAACAGGCCCTACTAAGACAAAACGAGCAGATTCCGGACACACAGCAGGATGGAGTCCACACAGCTTCCCTGAGTGGCCCCCCAGGCCAGGCCCTGCGCCCACCTGCTGCTCAGCTAAGGCCGCCCACGTGCCGGCACACATCCTCTCCCAGGTGGACCCTGTGAGGTGAAGGATGCCGGTGCCATTGGGGACAAGAGAGAATAGGACAATATACACCAAGTACGTGGGACCGTTCTAAAGAACATTCTGGAAGAAACTGTACGGCTCTCTCCAGAGGCACTAACTCGTGGGACTCAGGCTAACACCCGTGTGCAGCCACGCGCAGCCCCGGGTCCCGCGCCGCCCCTCCCCGCCGCCCCCAGCCTCACCTTCGGAAGCAGTGCGCGGCCGTGAGCACCCAGCGGCGGCTCAGCAGGCTGGCTCCGCACACGTGGCCGCCCCGCAGCCGCAGGCTGCCGTGCCACGGCCAGCGCCCGAGCACCGAGCGCTTGCCTCCCACCACGCGCGACTGGATACCCCGGTAGCCGCAGGGCGCTGCGGTGGACAGACAGACGCGCGGCTGAGCTGCGGGCACAGGCCCGCTGCGCCCGGGATGCGGGAAGCGCGCCCGGGTCCCCGGGAACCGCGTGACCCCCCGGGGTCGTGCCGCGGGGAGGAAGGTACCACCGGGGACCCCTCCCCACGTGGTCCGCAGGCGCCCGCCCTTCCCCCAGGGTCCCGACCGTTACTTGAGAGCACTGACACCTCCTCGGAACCTGGGGAGGGGAGAGCAGAAGGTGAGCGCGCCCGCGCCCGCCCACCCACGCCCACCCACCCCCGCCGGCAGCGCCCCCCCTCGCTCACCCACGCCCCCGAGCCCGGGCCGGCTCAGCAGCAGCCACAGCAGCAGGCTCGTGCCCGGCGCGCCCATGGCCTCCTCTGGCACGCTGGGCGCCCCCTCTTGCTTGCTCCGGCTCCCGGGCCCTGCTGGGGCGCCCCCTGGGGGTGAGGGAGCCGGCGCAGGGCCCTGGCCTGCGGCCTTCGCCCTGCTGGGCCCGCCTGGGACCCGGGACCCCCAGGCCTCAGAGGGCCTCCTGGGGAGGGCGCTCCCGCCACAGCCCTTGGAACCCCGGGCCCGACCACCCTCTCTTCTTTGGACCCGGGAGTCCTGGCAGCCCCACGTTGTCCCCTTTCCTCCACTTCCTCCAGTTCTGAGGACCTGGCCCCCGCTGGGATACCCCTGTTATCAGTCCCCGTTGGGCCTAGCAGCACTGTCCTCGGGGTGCCGATGCCCGGAGCCTCCTCCCAGCCTGAGCACGGTTTCCAGCTGCCCAGGCTGCCTCCCTCCGGCCTTGCCCTGCTGAGATGAACCTGGATGACAAACTTCATTGTCCAGCAGCCCCGAGGGGAAGGAAATGGGCAGAAAGGGGGACATCGACCAGGGGTGCCTGGTTGCAGGGACCCTGAGGGGCTCTGTGTGCCCTGCACACCTCCAGGGTAGGGGAGGGGGGTCTGCTGAAGTGTGCTCCCACCCTGGCTTCAGGACCCCCCAGGGCACCCAGGAAGCAGCCAGCCCAGGGGTGGTCTCCCCCAATCCCGGCCACACCCCCAACAGGCTTCTGGCAGCAAGTGGCCCAGGAGGAGCCCAAGGGTCCTGCCCGGGGGAGTGGGAAAGCCTCCCCTGTGGTCTTGTTGGTCGCCGGCAGGTTGAGGGACCTCGGTGAGACCCGGTGCTGGGTGACTGTGGAAACTTCTCCAGCTGCTGATGCTCGCGCCACTTCTCCTTGACTCACGGCCCCCCACCCCCAAGCACCTGCAGAAAAAGGCATGGGACCCCAGGACAGAGAAGCCCCAACGGAAGCCTAGGCCTGGGTGGGGACAGGTCACCTGGGCACATCAGGGGGCAGATTTTCCCCCAAGTATCCCTCTCCTGTGCCCCTTGGCACCATGGGCAGTTGTGCCAGGGGCTGTCTCCCAAGAATCCCTGCAGGCAAGTGTGGCTGGCTCATCGTCCAGCTCGTTCCCAGTGCACCCCAAACTTGCTGCAGCCTCGGGCTGCCCCCGCTACCCCTCTGCCTGCATCACCTTCTCCCAGCGTCAGCACGGGCTTCTTCTCGACATGCAGTGAATGTCGCCCTGGCAAGGCAATCCCCGCACACCCCATCTGAAGCAAAAGCGAACCCCACCGGCCCCCGTTCATAATCTCCCCAGAACTCAGCAACCGCCTAAATGAACTTGTCTAGTTCACTGCGGGTGTGCATGTCAATGGCCCTGGAGGCCAGTGTGTCGATCTCTGGGGACTCAAAGGGTTAATGGTGGACAAAAGGAAGAGGAGGGCTGGGGGAGAGCAGGAGGGAAAGAGGGGGCAGTGCAGGCTGCCACGCATCCCTGGGGTGAGGGCTCTGGCGCAGGAAGTCCCTGGGGAAGCACCTGCAGGTGTCCCGGCCACGAGCAGCCCTGTGGAGGGGCAGCGAGGGAGGCCAGCGAAGGGACCTGCCCAGGAATGGCCCTGGCTGTGGGCTTCACCACGTGGCTCCCAGGGGTGCCGTCCTTGGGAACCTCAGCTGTTTGGGAGTCAGGCCCCTTGGCCTCCCTTCCAGGTGGGGGAGGGGTTGCAAGTCCTCCCCCTCCCCCCCCCCCGCCATCCCCGCGTCGCGCCTGGCTCCCTTCCACCCGGTTCCTGGAGGAAGAAGAGCCTGGAGGAGGTGGCAGCAGCAGCCAATTTCACACACTTGGATGCAGGGTGCCTAGGAGGGGGTCTTCCCAGGGGTGGCCCAGCATCACATCCCCCCAGCCCCTGATGGGAGGGGTCATTGTAGAGGCCACCAGGCATGATGACCGGCGTGGGTCCTGGAAACTGGGTATGTGCCCGTGTCCTCCCCCAGACATCCTCCCCCAGGACTGGCCGTAACGTTATGGTGCTGGGGGGAGGGGCGCTCAGCTACAGCCCCCATACTGCCTGCACTGCTGAACCCCATTTCCACCCAGCTGCCCTCATCCTGGAGAGGCCCAGGGGACCTGGAGGCCTTCAAGTCACTGCCCTGGGGACGGACATTCCTGTTGCCACAGGAGAGGGCCAGTGGGGGGGACACCCGGGGCCCCACAATGTGGTGAGGGCTGCCTGGCAGCAAGCTCAGGGGACTGCAGGCTGAGGCCGTGGAGGGAGCCCCGGAGAAGGGCGAGGACAGGTGAAGGCTGCAGGGGGCGAAGGCCACACCTGGGAGGCCTGGGAAGCCGAGGGAGGACTCTGGAAATCCAGGGGTGCCATTCTGGGTTGATGTGTGTCCCACCAAAAAGACATGTTCAACACGTGGTGGAAGATGGACTGTGGTTAACAGTACAAATATGAGCATGTTCTGTCATGAACTGTAACAAATGGACAATACGAATACATGCTGTTGATAATAGGAGTTATGGGAGCGGATGTGGCTCAAGCGGTTGAGAGCCTGCTTCCCACATGGGAGGTCCCAGGTTCCACCCCTGGTGTCTCCTATAGAAAAAAAAAAAATAGCAAACAAATGAAAACACCAACTCAGGGGAGCCGATGTAGCTCAAGTTGAGCACTAGCTTCCTACATACAAGGTCCTGGGTTCAATCTCAGGCACTGGTACCTAAAAATAAGAAGAATCAGGGGTGTAAGGAAAAATAAACCAAGTGTACACTGTGGGCCACAGTTAGTGGTAATAGCCTGACAATGTTCTTTCAAAATCTGTAACAAATATTCCACAACAATGTAAGGTGGTGGTGGAAAGGTGATTTAAAAAAAAAAGTTAAAACAAACATTTTTTTAAAGATTTATTTTATTTACTTCTCCCCACCCCCTTATTGTCTATGTGTCTTCTTTTTAGGAGGCACCAGGAACCGAATCCGGGACCTCCCATGTGGGAGGGAGACGCCCAATCCCTTGAGCCACCTCCGCTCCCTGTTTGTTGTGTCTCTCGTGTTTCCTTGTTGTATCTCCTTGTTGTGTCTCCTCATTGCATCATCTCATTGCATCATCTTGTTGCATCAGCTTGTCTCCTTTAGGAGGCACCGGGAACCAAGCCTGGGACCTCTCATTTGGTAGGCAGGTGCCCAACTGCTTAAGCCACATCCACTTCCCATAAAGCAAGTTTTTAAAATATACAAAGAATGGTATATATCAAGGTACAATCTGAAATATACAACCGACCAAAAAAAAGTTTTTAAAAAGGGATCTGTGTTGGGAAGCGGCTGTGGCTCAAGCAATTGAGCTCCCATTTACCGTATGGAGGACCCGGGTTCCATCCCCGGGACCTCCTGGTAAAAAAAAAAAAAAAGGCATCCCAGACCTGCGCTGCGTGGAGAGGCACAGGCCCTGAGCAGTGCAATGACACACCAGAAAGACAAGGATGCAACCAGATGGGGGAAAAGAAAAGGGATCAGTGGTCATCTCTGGATATGGGATCAGAGATGGGTTTTATCTGTGTCTTCTTTTCAACTGTGCTGGTTTCTGTATTTTCTAAAATAAATAGGTGCTGCTTTTGTAACCATAAATATAAAAAGACACGGAAGCCGAAGAAGTGTTGGATTCCTCTAGGTTCTTGGCTATGATGCATAAAAGAATTGATGAGCACACCAGTTTAGTTAGGCCAGTAAAAAGAATATATTTGGGAAATGGGTGAAAGAACCAAGCCGACAAATGGGAAAAGAGATAGAGCACGTTCTGCCTCCCGTGATTACCTTTTAAACTGTTAATTATCCCACCCCCTTGCTAATGATAACAGGAGGGGCCCCAGCGGTTATTGGGTACCCCACCTACGGTGGGGCCAATGGTGGGGCCTTTTTGGAACATCCAGGGCCCAGGAGAGGTCCTGGATAGAGAAACTGGGACCTCAAGTTTAAACTCAAGGTCCCAGCGAGGTCTTGCAGCCATGGGGTCCGCCGGCCACGCTGGGGTGTCTTCCCCCCCCCCCATGACCCTGCACTAACCTGCCTCAACGTGTTCAAGCGCTAACCCAACACCTCAGAAGGCGACCTTATTTGGAGACAGCCACGTGACGACAGTGGCAGAGCTGGAGCGTGCAGTCACCAGCCGAGGCGCACCCGGGTCCCTGGGAACCACCGGAAGCTGGAGGGGCTCTCACTCTGTCCCTCGGCGGGAGCCTGGCCCTGTGGCGCCTCCAGAATCAATTTCTGTCATCTTAAGCGCCCCAGTTTGTGGTATTTTGTTACGGGAGCCCCGGGAAACAACGGGCGCTAAGCGGGAGCTTGACCGTGGAGGCCGGCCTCGGTGGGGAGAGCTGGGCGGCGGTGGGAGGGGTGGCCCCTGGGGCTCAGCCTGCCCTCTCCACTTCCAGTCTCCTCCTGCGCCTGCCCGGTGGCCTGGAGGGACCCCAGCCACACCTCACCGCCCCCTGTGCTCCTGGCTCAGTGTGGGTCTCCTACTGCCTTCTTAGACATGCGGGCCAAATTGGGGGCAGGGGGTGGGGAGAGGGAGGGGAAAGAAGGAAAGAGACGAAGAGTAAGCTGAACCTGGCCCAAGCCCAGGTGGTGTGAGCTGGCAACTCACCTGGCCACGCCCAGACACAGCACAGGACTGCCCCCCAGCCCATGACCCTGGGGCTCGCTCCAGCCCTGCCCATGACCCTGAAATTGATCCCCAGCCCTGCCCGAATTTACCTGGGCATTTACCGTTAATTCTGACCACGACCTTGGGACTGACCCCTGGCCCTTCCCATGACTCCTCACCCCCCCCCCATGTCTTCCACACACACACCCAGGCTGGCCAGGGCCCCAGGCAGAGACGGTAGTCAGATGCCCAGCGGCAGGGAACCAGGGCTTTGTAACTGGGAGTTAAGAATTAACACACGACTATGATTACTGAGTTGGCATATTTAGATGCTTTTGTACTTTCTAACACGTTGCAGAATAACCGAAAGTAAAGACCTGAAATGACTGAAACTTGCTGCACCGGATCCCAGATGCCTTAATCTCTGATCATGAGTGTAAAATGATCTGACCTTTATCTCGTGATTGTAAAAACCTTGTGCCTGGCCCCCAGGTGTACCCTCTCACCGTGTTTTACAACTTTAAAGTCTTATGGTCACTAAACAGCCCCTCTGATGTGTATTAATGGACTAATTAATTCCTAAATTCCTAAAGTCTCTCACTAGACATGCGCAGCCGGTCCTGTAGCCAGTCTGCACATGCGCAGTCATTAGATCATCTCTGCCTCATCTCAAGCCACCGTACTCATCAGCATAAACCTGCCTGCCTTTGGATACTATAAAACTATTAGAATTACTGCAAAAAAAAAAAAAAAAGCAAACAAGAAAAAAGAAAATAAATAAATAAAAAACCAAAAAACAATTTAAAAAGAAGAAGAAAAGAATGCAGTTTGGGGAGACAGATTTTAGGCTGATAAGCCTTCTGCGCTCCTTGCTTTGCGCTTAGCAATAAACTCTCTCTTTGAACCCCAATGTCAGGAATTGGTCATTGGAGTGCATTGGACAGAAAACCCTCTGCTTTTGCTCAGTAAAAGCTTTGGCACCAGCTCTTGGGTTGGGTCAGGGTATACCTGGGTGTCCAGAGAAGCTGCTTCTCCTTCAGGACAGGGTGGGTCGTGCTGTTCTGCTGCCCACCCAACCTAGAGTGGGCTTGGGTGAGCCCTGGGGCCCCCAGCCCTCAGATTCCCTGAGATCGGGGCAATTAGAGGGTGCAGCTGGCAGGCGGTTGCGGGTGCCCAGTGACCCCCGCAGGCAGTGAATGGAAAGTGCTATCGCAGACACCCTTGCAGGCCTCCCCAGACGCAGCTTTGACAGATCAGGCGTCCTCTGCCAGCTCCAGTCTTTATAGGCCCGGCAGACACACGGACCTCAAAGGGACCGATGCCAGCCCCATGGGCTGGAAACCTGGCTCCAAGAATCCCGGAAACTCCAAGGAATCCCTGAGGCATGGGCTGCACCCTGTGTCTCAGCCATGGGGGTTGGGGGGAGGAGATGCCAGGCTCCCCAGGAAGTCTGCAGGCAGCAGGGAGGGCACCTGGGAGAGGACAGGGCCGGGCTGAGGGCTACCAGGGCTGATGAAGGGAAGATGTAAGTATTGGGGGGGAGGGCTGGCTTTCTGCAGGAAAAGGGGCCACAGAGGGTCTCTGGAGGACAGGGCACTGGGTGGATGGCAGGAGGCAACTGCTGAGGGTAAGCAGGGGGAGGGAGTCTTTGTCAGAAGCAGCCCACTACACCCCTGGCAGGGAGCTGACAGAGGACGTGAGTTTGGGATGTAGGGGGCAGAGATTCAGGGCTAGGCCACCCCCTTAGCCAAGCCCCAGGGAGAGTGGGGCACCCCGCAGCGGTCCCAGAAGCAGCAATAGGGCAGAGATGAGGATCCCAGGAGAGAAGTTTCTGCCTTCTGGGGCCGAGTTCCCAGTTACGCTGACAATCCATGTGGTGTAGAAAGTGACGTTGGTGTAAACACCAGGCTTCTTGGGGAGACCACAGCCAAAGCCCCAGCTCACCACCCCTGCCTGGGTCCAGACACCGCCAACTTTACAGACCAGGGGGCCTCCAGAATCACCCTAGAGGGAAAGAAGTGATCTGCATAAGAGGCCCAGGGGCCAGGGCTTCTCAGAGCCAGCTGCCCACCTTACACAGGTGGGAAATAGAGCTTGACAGCTTACCTCTACTCCAGGTCCCACCAACATCTCTTCAGCAATCTACTGCCCAGATGTAGTGGGCAGAAGAGGATTAATGGATTGGCAGTCCCAATGGGAGGCAGGTGGGACTGCTCTGAGAACTGGGGAGAAAATCCCTTGCAGCTGGGTCAAGCAATGCAATGGGGACAATCTATTCTTTAATAAAATGTAAAGTTCTAGTACAGCCAGGAAAAGTGATGATGAAAACTGAGCTCAAAGAAGTACTATGAGGAGCTCTTCTGTGTGGCTTGTATTGCTCTTTGCTTTGTCTTTCTTTCTTTGCGTTGGTTTTGATGAAAAAGAAATCTCTTGTCTTAGAGAAAGCAATATTAAGAGGCAGTGTGAGCATGGTGGGAAGATGGTGAAGTAGGAAGCCTCAGGAATCAGTCCACCAAAACAACTATTGAAATGGCAAGAACTGTCTAAGTCAACTATTTTGCAACTCTGGAGTCTAGTGGAACACTGCAAAATCCAGGGAAGAGCTGGAGGAAGAAGCTGGTAAATTGGGGTAAATGTTGGTGAATTTCACCCTCTGAGCAGCAGCTAGCATCCCCCAGCCCCCAGCCACAGGCAGACAGCAGTGGAGATGGTGGCCTGGGCTCCTGGTGCAGCTTGCTGGTGCTAAGGTGGGCTATAAGGACCTAGTCCTCCAAAAATACAGAAGCATGTGGTCTGATCACTGATCGCTGCTTTGGATCAGCTTCTGCAGATGCTGGAGGGGAACCCTGGTTCTGAGGGTGGCTGTTGTTCCAGCCCCTTCAGGCAAAAGTGGCAGAGGAGTCTTGAAGACACAGTACCTATTTTAGTCTCTTCTTCTCACTTTTCATTCCCCATTTGGGAGCAAAAGTGTTTGGAAAATTCACAAATTGAAGGCTCTAGACCTCACCAAAAATAATAAACAAACAAACAAACAAACAAACAAATAACCTTAGCAATCCCAGAGAAGCAGGAAACTAGAATTCCAGAGTTACAACAACATACTACTCAGAATGTTCAGTCTGCAACAAAAAAATTACAAAACACACAAAGAAACAGGAAAGTATGACCCAATCACAGGAAAAAAAAGAATGTACCAGAAACCATTCCTGAGGAAGCTCATACATTGGAACTATTAGTCAAAGACTTTAAAACAATGGTCTTAAACACATTCAATGAGCTAAAGGAAACCACATATAAGAACAAAAGGAAATCAGGAAAACTTCAGACTAAATAATGGGAAATTATAAAAAGGAACCAAACAAATTTTGCAGCTGCAAAGTACAGTAATTGAAATAAAACTCATTAGATAGATACAATAGCAGATTTTAATAGAAGAAAATGTCAGTAAATTTGAAGATGAGACAGTAGAAATCATCTAGTGTGAGGAGCAGAAAGAAAAATAATGAGGAAAAATGAACAGAGCTGAGGGATCTGTGGGACACTAACAAGCATACCAATATACATCACTGGAATCCCAGAAGGATGAGAGAAAGAATGGGGCAGAAAAAAGCATGGAAGAAATAATGGCCAAAACTTCCCAAATCTGAGGAAAGACATGAATATACACATCCAGAAATCTCAATGGACTCCAAGAAGGATACACTCTGAGAAATCTACACCAAGGCACAGTTTAGTAAAATTGTCAAAATCCAAAGACAAAGTGAGGATTTTGAAAGTAGTGTACAAAGGATCCCCGATAAGATTAGCTGCAGATTTCTCATCAAAAACTATGGAGGCCAGAAGACAATGGTATAACATTTAAAATCCTTAAAGAAAAAACATCAACCAAGAATTCTATATCTGGCAAAATTATCGTTCAAAAATCAAGGAGAAATTAAGACATTTACAGATACACAAAAGCTGAAAAAGTTCATTACCAGAAGACCTGCCCTACAAGTTATGCAAAAGGGAATCATTCAAGCTGAAATGAAAGGACACTAGACAGTGTCCTACGAAGAAATAAAGCCCTACGAAGAAATAAAGTGCATTGGTAAACATAACTGCATAGGTAAATATAAAGTCCGATATTATGGTAGTTTTGGTTTGTAACTGCTTTCTCCCCTATATAACTTAACAGGAAAATATTAAAATAACATTATAAATCTATGTAAATTGAAATACAATGCATAAAGATATAATCTGAGGGAAGAGGATGTGGCTCAAGCAATTGGGCTCCCGTCTACCATATAGGAAGTCCAAGGTCCAATTCCTGGGGCCTCCTGGTAAAGCCAAGCTAGCCCGCATGGCAAGCTGGCCCAAGCAGAGAGCTGGCCTGCACAGAGTGCTGGCCCGAGCGGAGAGCTGGTGCAGCAAGATGATGCAACAAAAAGAGACACAGAGGAGAGACAATAAGAGATGCAGCAGACTAGGGAACTGAGGTGGCGCAAGAGAATAAGCGCTTCTCTCCCACTCCAGAAGGTCCTAGGATCGGTTCCTGGTGCTACCTAAAGAGAAGACAAGCAGACACAGAAGAACACACAGAGAGCAGACAGTGAGGGCAAAAACAATGGGGGTGGGGGATAAATAAATAAATAAATCTTTTAAAAAAAGACATAATCTGAGACAACAATATAAAGGGGAAGGGATGGAGATATATAGGAGTAGTGAGTTTGTATACTACTGAAACAAGATTGGTACTAGTCGAACTAGGTTGCTATGAAGATGTTCATTGTATTTACAAAGGTAATAACCACTTAGAAAATAATTTAAAATACAGAGAAAAGGAAGGAAGAAGGGAATCAAAAAGATATATCACAAAAAAGCAAAAAAATGCCAAAAAAATGGCAATAGTGGAGTAACTAATACAAGACCTACAGAAACAAATAGCCAAATGGTAGGCTTAAATTCTTTCTTCTCAGTTATTACCTTAAATGTTGTATTAGTCAGGGTTCTCTAGGCAAACTGAATCAACAGGAGATTTCTGTCAATAATATGAGATTTTATAACAGTCTCTCACATGACCGTGGGGATGCACAAGTCCAGGTTCTGCAGGTAGGCTGCAAACCATTTCCTTTGACGAAAGTCCAATGACGGTCCTTGATAAGTTTCCGGGAGACGTTGGCTGTCCAAAGACTGGATAAAACGTTACTCACTGCTGATGGCAATCTCTTTAACTGATGTAGATGTAATCAGCTATCTATGCAGTAAACTCACTGGTGACTAAAGTCCATAAATGTTCTTATATTACAATTAGCTCAGTGCTTGCTGGACCAAACAACTGGGCACAATTACCTGGCTGAGTTGACACATTAGCCTAACCATCACAAATGTCAATGGATTAAACTCCCCAATTTAAAGGCAGAGATTGGAGACTGAATGAAAAAAACATGATCTGTCTATATGCTGTCTACAAGACTCACTTTAGGTACAAAAATACAAAAAGGTTGAAAGTAAAAGTGTGGGAAAAGATAGTCCATGCAAAGAGTAATCAAAAGAAAGCTGGGATCATCTGGATTGATGCAGAAAAGGCATTTGACAAAACTCAGCATGCTTTCTTGATAAAAACACATAGAAATATAGGAATAGAAGGAAACTGCCTCAACATGATAAAGGGCACTTATGAAAAACCAACAGCTAACATCATATTCAATGGTGAAAGATTGAAAGCTTTCCCTCTAAGATCTGGAATAAGACATGGATGTCCCCTGGTACTGCTTTTATTCAGTATTGTGCTGGAGCATTTAAAGAAGAAAAAGAAATAAAAGGCACCCAAATTGGAAAGAAGTAAAACTTTCATTATTTGTAGGTGACATGATCCTATATATAGAAAGTCCCAAAAAATCTACAACAAAGCTACTGGAGCTAATAAATTCAGCAAAGTGGCAGGGTGCAAGATCAACATGCAAAAATCAGTAGTGTTTCTATACACTAGAAATGCACAAGCTGAGGAGGAAATCAAGGAAAAAATCTATTTATAATAGAAACTAAAAGAATCAAATGTCTAGGAATAAATTTAACCAAGGATGTAAAGGATTTGTACACAGAAAACTATAAAACATTGCTAAAAAAAGTCAAAGAAGACCTAAATAAATGGAAGGACACTTCATTTTCATGGATTGGAAGACTAAATATTGTTAAGATGTAAATTCTACACAAATTGATTTACAGATTCAATGCAATCCCAAACAAAAAATTCCAACAACCTGCTTTGCAGAAATGGAAGAGCCAATTATCACATTTATTTTGAAGGGTAAGTGGCCCTGAATAGCTAAAAAAAAAAACATCTTGAAAAAGAAGAACAGTGGTCAAAAACAGCATGGTAGGGGGGGCGGATGTGGCTCAAATGGTTGGGCATCCGTCTGCCATATGGAGGGACCTGGGTTCGATCCCTGGGACCTCCCGGTAAAATAAAAAATATATATATAGAAGGCGCATGGGCTGCCAGGCTCTGTGTGCCGCTGAGCCATCGGGCCCCGGGAGCCATGCAGCAGGATGATGACGTAACGGGAGAGACAAGACGAGATGCTCCGAAAGCTCCAGAAGCCACGAGCTGAGGTGGCACAGGCAGCAGAATACCTCTCTCCTACATCGGAGGTCTCCAGGATCGAATCCTGGTGAAGACTGGAGGAGGAGGATGAGAAGAGATGGCAGGAAACAGACACAGAGAATTGCCCAGCGAATGGACACAAAACAGCAAATGGGGAAGGGGGGGGTTAAAATGGATAAAGTAAATAAATAAATCTTTAAAAAAAAAAAAAAAAAGCATGGTAGGGTAGTGGATGTGGTTCAAGCAATTGAGCTCCTGCCTACCACATGGGAGGTCCAGGTTTGGGTCCCGGTGCCTCCTAAAAAAGATGAGCAAGACAGCAAGCTGATGCGATGGGCAGACGCAATGGGCTGGCACGGCGAGCTGATGCAACAAGATCATGCAACAAGAGACAACGGAGGAAAACATAATGAGAGACAACAAAGCAGGGAGTGGAGATGGCTCAAGCGATTAGGCGCCTCCCTCCCACATGGGAGGTCCCAGATGCGGTTCCTGGTGCCTCCCAAAAAAAAAGACCAACAAACAACAGACACAGCAAATGCAAAACAATGAAGGGGTAGGGAGAAATAAATAAATAAATAAACAAATAAATAAATCGTAAAAAAAAAAGAAAGAAAACAGCATGGTACTGGCACAAAGATAGACATATTGACCAATGGAATCGAATGGAGAGTTCAGCAATAAACCCTCATATCTATTGCCAATTGATTGTTTTTTTGAGGTACCAGGGCTGGGGATTGAACCCAGGACCTCATATATGGGAAGCCAGTGCTCAACCACTGAGCCACATCAGCTTCCCTGAGTTGGTTTTTTTGTTTGTTTGTTTTGCTTGTTGTTTGTTTTTTCAAGAGGCACCAGGAACTGAACCTGGAACCTCCCATGTGGGAGGCAGGCCCTCAACAACTTGAGCCACATCTGCTCCATGGTCAACTGATTTTTGACAAGGCTGCCAAATCCACTCAACTGGGAAAGAAGAGTCTCTTCAACAGATGGTGCTGGGAGAACTGGATATCCATATGCAAAAGAATGACAGAAGATCCTATCTCACACCATATACAAAAATTAACACAAAATGGATCAAAGACCTGAATATAAAAGCCAGGACCATAAAACTACCAGAATAAAATGTAGGGAAACATCTTAAGTATCTTGTGGTAGGTTGTGGTTTCTTGGACCTTACACCCAAAGCACAAGCAATGAAAGAAAAAATAGATAAATGGGACCTCCTCAAAATTAAAAACTTTTGGGAGTGGATATAGCTAAAGCAGTTGAGCCCCTGCCTTCCACATGGAAGGTTCCAGGATTCAGTTCCTGGTGCTTCCTGAAAAAACAAAACGAACAATAAGCAAAACAAATGAAAAATCCAACTCAGGGAAGCCTATATGGCTCAGTGGTTGAGCTCCAGATTCCTACATACAAGGTCCCAGGTTCAATCCCAGGCCCCTGGTACCTCAAAAAAATAAAAACTTTTGTACATCAGAGGACTTTGTCATGAAAGTGAAAAGACAACCTACTCAATGGGAGAAAATATTTGGAAACTACATATCCAATGAGGATTTAGTGTCCAGAATATATAAAGAAATCCTACAGCTCAACAAAAACAGTCAAACAACCCAATTAAAAAAATGGGCAGGGAGCAGATATGGCTCAGGTGGTTGAGTGCCTATCTCACATGGGAGATCCTGGGTTCGATCCCTGGTGCCTCCTAAAAAAGCAAAAACACAAACAACAAGCAAACGAAGGAAAAAACCAACTCAGGGGAGCCAACTTGGCTCAGTGGTTGAGCGCTGGCTTCCCACATACAAGGTCCCAGGGTACCTCAAAAAAAAAAAAAAGAAAAGAGAGGGCAGCCTGTGATGATATGCATGTTTGTTTTGTAAGTTCACAACTTTTACTATACACTTATTGTTTATGTATGTTCCTGTAGGAATGATATACTTTAATAAAATATTTCAATAAAAAACAGATTGGTAATTCATCAAGAAAGAGAAGAGTATCTGCACAAAAAATTTATCACTAAGAAAAGATAGCATACTTGAATTTTGTGCAAGGATAACAAATATTTATACCAGTATTGCTCACACACATTTGGATAATAGGAAAGAACAAGACCTACCTACCTAGCACCTTTCAAGGGATCATTTCCCTAAGGTTCTAAAAATAAAATCAAAGAAAATTTACTGTTTTCTAAGAAATATTCAATGAAAAAAATTTAAAAAGGGCAAAAGACTTGAAGAGACATTTTTCCAGAGAGGATATACAAGTAGCTAAAAAGCATATGAAAAGTAGTTCACCGTCATTAGCTATTAGGGAAATGTAAATCAAAACCACAATGCAATATCATTTCACACCATAGAATGGCCACTATTACAAGAATAGAACATGACAAGTTCTGGAGAGGATTTGGAGAAACAGGAGCACTCATTCACTGTGGTAGGAATGTAAAATGGTACAGCTGCTGTGGAGGGCAGTTTGGCAGCTCCTCAGGAAACTAAGTATAGAACAGCCATACGACCTGGCAATCCCTCTACTAGGTACA
Organism: Tolypeutes matacus; assembly: GCA_026826555.1. NCBI lineage: Eukaryota > Metazoa > Chordata > Mammalia > Cingulata > Chlamyphoridae > Tolypeutes > Tolypeutes matacus. Next base: position 816,302 of record JAKSZT010054578.1, read on the forward strand.
CACCCCGGAGAATTGAAAGCAGGGACTCGACCAGATATTTGCACACTGATATTCATGGCAGCATTACTCACAATCGCCAAAAGGTGGAAAGAACCCAAGTGTCCATCGGGAAATGAAAGGAAAAACACAATGTGGTCCACCCAGCCCATGGAATAACATTCAGCTATAAAAAGAAGCGAAGTGCTGGCACATACTAAAACACGGATGAGCCTTGGAGCCCTCATGTTGCGTGAAACAAACCAGACTCAGAAGGACCAGGGTTGTATGAGCTCACTGATATGAACCAATTATAACAAGCAAACTCCTAGAGTTAGAATCTAGAATAGAGGTTACCAGGAAATAGACTGGGGTTGGAGAATTGAGAGTTGATGACTAATTTGTACAGAATCTCTACGTAGGTTGATTGTAAAGGTTTGGGGATGGATGGTGGTGATGATAACACAGTACTGTGAGTACAAGCAACAGCATTACACTATGGAGATGAATGTGGTTAAAAGAGCAAACTTGATATTCATATTGCCAGAAAAAAATTTAAAAGATAAAAAAGATTTAAAGTTAAAGCATAGGACTGTATAACACAGTGACCCTGATTGTAGACGATGGATTACAGTTAATAGCACAAGTGTAAGATTGAGCTTTCATGAATTATAATAAATGGATGAAACTAAGACAAGGTGTTAATAGGATGATATGCAGAAAAATACACCTAATGTAAATTATAGACAGTAGACCGTAGTGCTATTTTAATAATCTTACATCAATTGTAACAAAGGTAACTACTGTGAACAAATAGTCAATTATAAAAAGTGCTATTATCAATTGTAACAAATGTTCTAAGCCAATGCAAGGTGTTGGTGGTGGGGTACTATATGGGAATCCTGTATTTTATGCATGATTGTTTTCAAACCCACAATTTCTTTGATTAAAAAATGTTTAAAAGAAAAAACTAGCCAGAGTGGGTATATTATTGTCAGACAAAATAGACTAAGTCAAAAAAGATTTCAGGAGACAAAGAAGGATGTTATATATTGATAAAAGTTCAATCCAACAAGAAGATATAATGATGATAAACAAATATGCACCTCACGATTGAGCCCCAAAATATATGAAGCAAAAATTGATAGAATTGAAGGAAGAAATAGATCTCAATAACACTTTGAGACTGCAATATACCACTTTCAATAACTGACAGAACATTCAAGAAGATCAATAAGGAAATAGAGGACTTGAACAACACTATTAACCAACGAGAACTGATGGACCCTCTAGAACTCCACCAACCACAGAGAAAGACGGATTCTTCTCAAGCACACAGGGAACAATTTCCAGTACAGACCGTATGTTAGGCCACAAATTAAATCTTCTTTTTTTTTTTTTTTTTTTTTTTAAAGATTTTATTTATTTA
>JAKSZT010054578.1:823255-835139 GCA_026826555.1 Tolypeutes matacus
GTGTGACTTTGAGAGGGAGGTCAGCGGGGGCCCAGGCCACGTTACCGCGTGCAGGGGAGTCGCCTGGCCTTAGAAGAGCATTTGGGAGGGGGGTGGGCTGGAGCCATCATGCAGGTGGGGGCGTGACAGGAGAGGAGGGGTGGACAGCTCTGTGGGGCATCTGGTGGCCCGTGAGGGAGGCGGAAGTCTGGGGGGTTCTGGTTGGAGGAGGGGGAAAAGGCTCAGACCCCGAGTGGGGAGAGCCTGGGGGGAGGGTTCCCTTAACAGGACAGTGCCCAGGGCCACCTGCAGGCAGCAGGAGGCCGACATTACCTGTTCGTTCCCGTGTCTACTTGATGCCAGCAGTAACAAAGCAGGTAAGGAAGGGGCTGTGAGCAGATCTGGGGGATATCTGGTTTTAAGTGTGTGAGTGAAGCAGTATCATTTGTGGGAAGTTTCATCTAACTCTGCCTATTTCCATTCCAGTATGGAAGCAGAATCCTGGATGAGCCCAGGGATTGAAGATCTTATACAGTCTATTCTGAAATTCTCTGTATGAGGAATTCCTTCCCTCCCAAAGGATAGTCTTGTCCTTGTGTTGGAGTCAGCTTGATGCCGCTATGACCAGCATTTTGGATCATTTACCTACCACATCTACAAATACAGCCAGAAAAACTGAACTGGCCATTGAATTAATATATTAGAGAGGAATAAATCAAACCAAAATCCTTCCAAATAGGAGTAACTGTGGTTTCTAGTAGGAGCAGATAGAGTCCTTAAATGTCAGGAGAGTGACATTTAAGCTGGGTCTTAACAGATGAGTAGAAGAGAGCTGAACAAGGAAAGTGGGAAGAGTGCAGCAGGCAGAGGGAGCCGCCTGTGCAAGGGCCCTGAGGCAGGAAAGGACCTGGGCGTTTCCATAGTGCTGTCAGAGTGAGATCAGTGATAGCAGCAGCTCCGTAGTGCCAGGCTGTGCTGTGAAGGTTGTGCCTGCATTCACGCATTTCGTCCCCCAAGTGCTGCAGCCACTGACCAAGGGTGCAAAGCTGGGGCTTCTGGGCCCGGCTGCAGGGTTTGAATCTCAGCTCAGCTGCGTACTGGCCCTGCGGCTCGGCCCAGTCACCCAAGCCCACTGCAGGCTGGCTTCCAGGCTAACCCTAACCCTAACCCCAGCCCACTAGCCCTGGAAATTCATGGCCTGGAGCCGGCCTTCACCCCCGAGGCGGCGGCAGAGTCAGCCCCTGGGGTCACCAGGACGGATCCCAGGTTTGGCCGGCCTCAACCGCCACCTTCCCAGCGTCTACCCTCCCCCCGTGTGTTACGGCCCCTGGGACTGGGAGTCCCCAGGGTGCTCTGACCCGATGCCCTCCTCCCTGGCACCCAGAAACTGCCCAGACAGGGCCTGCTCCCTGCTCAGGGGCTTTGGGGGTACAGATGTGGGAGCTGTTGGATATGTAGCACCCGGCGGGCATCTTTGGGGGTCCCTGCTCTGAGCCCCTGGCCCCCACATCTTCCCCAGCGTCACTCCCCCCAATCCTGGATATTGATGGCGGCCGCTGCCTGGAAAATGGCCCCCACCCCTGCTCTCTGCCCTCCTCCCCGGCATCCCACTGGGGCTCTCCAAGGGTGTCCTAGGACTCTCTCCCTTCCCCAGAGCCAGAAGTCCACAAGGGAAGAGGCACGGCTCAGCGGCACAGGGTGGTGAACATGGTGGGGTAAGGGGTTCTTCCTCCCTGACAGGGTGGCAGCTCCTGGGGTCAGCGGTGGACCGTGTGCCTCCTGCCTGTACCCCCTTCCTCCCCCCGGCACAGCTCGGGCACCCCAAAGCCAAGTATGGAGGCTCTGGGGGAACCCCACAGAGAGCGGACAGGCATGTGGCCCACTGGGGGCCCGCCCGCTCCTGCCCTGCTTTCCTCTGCTTCTCTCCCGAGGCCGAGCCTGGATTCCCTGCCTAGACACCCCAAGCTTTCGCGGGGGCGCTGCAGGCACCAGCTCTGCCTTCCCCACGACCAGACTTTGGCTGAAGGCTCCCCCGCCAGGGGAGGCGGTGGTGTCTGGTGTCCCCACCCTCAGGTCGCCGTCCCACCTGCCTCTCATCTCAGGGTCTTGTCCTGTCCTGGGAACCCAGGGGGCCCACAGCCCCGCAAGCCAGTCCTGCAGGGCCTCCCGCACGGGGGCCGAGGTGCGCCTGCGGCTGCCCGGCACCCCCCCTCCCCGCAGTCTCAGGGACCTGCCGCGGTGCGTGGCTGCTGGGGGCAGGGGGGGCAGGGGCGGCAGTGCAGACTCAATAGGTAAAAATATTTGGAAATCACATATCTGATAAGGGTTTAATATCCAGGATATATAAAGAGATGTTACAACTCAACAGTAAAAAGACAAATGACCCAATTAAAAAATGGGCCAAAGACTTGAATAGACATTTCTCCAAAGAAGAAATACAAATGGCAAAAAAACACATGAAGAAATGCTCAACATCACTCATGATTAGGGAAATGCAAATCAAAACTACAATGAGATATCATTTCACACCTATCAGAATGGCCACTATTAAAAAGACAGAGAACTACAAGTGTTGGAGAGGATGTGGAGAGACAGGAACACTTCTTCACTGCTGGTGGGAATGCAGGATGGTACAGCCACTGTGGAAGACTGTCTGGCAGTTCCTAAAGAAGTTGAATATAGACTTGCCACGTGACCCTGCAATACCACTACTGGGTATATACCCAGAAGAACTGAGGGCAGTGACACGAACAGACATCTGCACACCGATGTTCACAGCCACATTATTCACCATTGCCAAAAGCTGGAAACAACCCAGGTGTCCATCAACAGACGAATGGATAAACAAACTGTGGTCTATTCTCACGATGGAATATTATGCAGCTGTAAGAAGAAATGAAGTCATAAAGCATATGGCAACATGGATGAACCTGGAGGACATTATGTTGAGTGAAGCAAGCCAGACACAAAAGGACAAATATTGTATGAATGTGTTACTATGAACCAAATATATTGTGTAACATATTGTTTGATTAAAAAAAACTTTATATATCCATTATATTTAATTGAGAAATGTATATATTTATTCATCTGTGTTTACTTTTTAGTTTTTAATTGTTTATATTTTCAATTATTAAATGTACAAAATAAAGTTTAAAAAAAAAAAAAAAAAACATCTGGGATGTCCTGGGCTCAGCCCGTGTCTTTCTCACCAGCCAGGAAAGGATGGGACTCTCGATCCAGCCCCAGGCTGAGGGAAAGGCAGGGTGGGGGTCTGTGCAGGCTCCTGGGAGGAGGGAGCTCCCTGTCTCCACCCCACACCTGCAGCCTCGCACCCTGCCCCATGCTCTGGGCCCCAGAAGGCCGTGGGACATCACTGTAAGGAAACCGAGGCTTCAGGAAGTGACAGGGCTGCCCCTGAGGGAGGGGGGATGCAGATCCCAGATCCCTGGGCAGAGGGGTCTCTGCCTGTCTCCAGGATCTCCTTTGGAATTCCCTTGCATCCTCGAGGCTGCCAACCTCCGACTGACCTCCTGGGACCCAGCACTGGGCTCTGGCTCCACCTTCACCTCTCCGGAAGCATCCCTCAGTGTCCAGTGCCGGGCAGGTCTCCCCCACCTGGCGCCCAACATGGCATCCAAGGGGGCGTGGGCCATCAAGTCTGCTAAGTGCTTGGCCAGGGGCTGGCACCACGCAGGGCTGCGTCCTGGCACAGGACCCAGCTGCCCTTGCCCACAGGAGCTCCTCAGTGCCCGGCACCAGGGGGATGTACTCATGCCACCTACCCGGAGGACCAGGACTCCTGCCAGGTGCCACGCATCCCCTGCTCCCCACCCCATGGCCCGGCGTGGAGAGGGGAGCAAGAGCCTTCTGGGCAGTGGCTCCCGGCTGGCCCGAGAGTGGTCTCAAGGAGCCCGGCCTCGTCCAGGCCCGAGCCCTCCCTGGACCCCAGCCTCACTCTAGTCGAGCAGCCTCGCTTGGTCCTGGGCCCCACAAACCAAAGAGGTCAAGGTCGTCTGCTCCTGCCTCTGGTCATGAGAGTGCTGCCAGCTTTGAAGTAGCCATTCCCTACTTCAAGCTCCTCCAGACCTAGGATCCGGGATAGGCTCGGCCAGGACTTGGAGCGGGGCTGGCTGGCCCAGGCTGAGCCCGGATTTCTGGACAGAACAATAGAGTTAAGCAGCCCCAGAGACCTGGCGCTGGAAGGAGCCAAGACCAGGTTGGCAGATGAGCTGCCAGGGATCCTCCCCAGAGCTTCCCGGCCTGACCGCAGCCGCCCCTGCCGCCCAGGGCCCAGGCTTTCCCCCAACCCCTACCCTACCCCCAACACACTCTCCTCTGCGCCTTGGCTGGAGCCAGGCTTCGTTTGAGAAACCCAGGTGTCCCTTTCCTGCCGCCTCTAAAGCACTGCTCAAAGCAGCTTTGTTCACTGCTGGACAAGTGAAGCCGCAGCCCCGCCCTGGCCCCTTTAATTACACCCCCCCCCCCGCGGCCTCCACCCTCTCCTGGCCCTTTTAGCCCCCTGGCCCTTCCCCAACCCAGGCAGCAGGGAGTGCACCAGGCCATCAGGGTGAGAGCAGGGCCCAGGGGGCTGCCAGGGGCAGGGGCCCTGCTGGGCAATGGAAACAGAAGTAGGGTGGAGGGGGGGAGAGGAGGCCTAGGACCCCAAATCTCATGGTATGGGGGCATGCGGAAGCTGCCTCCCTGGCCTAGGGCCTGGGCAGCTGGAAGGGTACAGAGTAGGATAGAGAGGACTTGGGGAGGGGACAGATGTGGCTCAACTGGTTGGGCGTCCGTCTCCCATATTGAGGAACCCGGGTTCGATCCCCGGGACCTCCCGGTAAAAAAAAAAAATCAAAAAACTCCCTAGGTAATTCTAAATTACCTAGATAAAAAAATCATTAAAAAAAAAAAAGAGAGAGAGGACTTGGGGAGCTGGCTTGCCTGGCCCAGGACCCTCCTCTCTTTTCCCTGGAGGCTCCGGACCAGAGTCCAGGCCCTGGCAGTTCCACCTTTACCCAGCTCGGCCCCGGAGACAGAATGAGGGGGCCTTCCTGCTACCAGGTCCTGCTCCTCCTGTTGCTGGGTGAGTGGGGTCAGGGGCTGGGGGTGGCAAGACCACCTGGCACCCAGATCTCCCCTCCCTGGCCACAGTCTGCCTAGAGAACTCTCAGCCCTTCAAATCTTGGCTCAAGGGTTCAAATCCCCTGCAGTGACCCTGGGACCTGCAAACTCCCATGTTCTCATGTGTGTAGTGGCCTGTGAGTCCCACCCCACAGTGTTCTGGCACAAAGCCCGGCCGGAGGTCAGTGCCACAAACCTGTGCCAGACTCCTGCCTACCTGCTCCCCATCCGGTTACCTGACACCAAACCCACAATCCAGCCCCTTCCCTGCTTCCCTCTCCAGTTGCTGCCGGGTGTCGGGAGTCTGCAGGTAAGGAAACCTGAGTCGGCATGGCTTCTCCCCGGCCCACCCAGGCGCCAGACCCTCCCAGGCCTTGGCCCTTTGCCTCCTTGGCCCCGCCCTCCCCCGCTCCCCGCCCCCCGGGCCCCCAGTTCTCCAGCCACCCTTGCGCCATCCTTGTCCTCTCGCAGCCTGCGGGCGGCCTCGCGTGTCGAGTCGGATCGTGGGTGGCCGGGACGCTCAGGATGGAGAATGGCCGTGGCAGGCGAGCATCCAGCACCTCGGAGTGCACGTGTGCGGGGGCTCGCTAGTCGCCCCTCAATGGGTGCTGACGGCGGCGCACTGCTTCCCCAGGTGGGCGCGCTCGGCTGTCGGGGCCTGCCAGGAACGCTCCTTTCCCTCCCGCGGGCCGCCACGCGAGAAGCGCGGGAAAAGCACGGCCCGCGGGGGGAGGCGGGCGCCGCGTGGGGAGGCGTACGGGCTGTGCCCGACCCGGAGTGGGGGGTAGGGATGGGGCTGGGGACCCGGTCGAAGGGCCCAAGGGGCCGCGGTAAGGAGCCCCCGCACCTGTCGCGCAGGCGGGCGCTGCCTGCGGAGTACCGTGTGCGCCTCGGGGCGCTCCGCCTGGGCCCGGCCTCGCCCCGCGCGCTCTCTGTGCCCGTGCAGCGGCTGCTGCTGCCCCCGGACTACTCCGAGGACGGGGACCGCGGCGACCTGGCGCTGCTGCAGCTGCGTCGCCCGGTGCCTCTGGGCGCCCGCGTCCAGCCCGTCTGCCTGCCCGAACCCGGCGCCCGCCCGCCACCGGGTGCACCGTGCTGGGTCACCGGCTGGGGTAGCCTCCACCCTGGAGGTGAGGCCCGGCGGGGGAGCTGGAAGGGCTACGGAGAGGGGCGAGGGCCCCTCCACACACACTGGCCGGGAATCCCAGTGGTCCAAACTCCAATCCGGGACCCAGGGTGACTTCTAGAGACCGGACTCCAGCCCGTGCTTCTTCCACCGACCCCTGCATTCTGCCTCTTCCAGCTCTCAGAAGTCCCTCTTCTTCCCCTAGTGCCACTCCCGGAGTGGCGACCCCTGCAGGGAGTGCGGGTGCCGCTGGTGGACTGGCGCGCCTGTGACCGTCTCTACCACGTGGGCACTGACAAGCCGCGCGCCGAGCGCATTGTGCTGCCGGGAAACCTGTGCGCCGGCTACATCCACGGCCACAAGGACGCCTGCCAGGTGTGCTGGGCCACCTGGACGCTCCAGAGCCCATGCCCCGGTGCCCAGCATCCTGCGGCCCTAAAACCTGGACCCAGGAGATCCACTGAACCCAGTGTCCTGGTCCAATGGGACTGGAGGGGGAGCCGGGGCACTGCTGGCCAACATCCCAGGAGGGCTGGGTCCTCAGCTTGCCTTTCTCCTGCAGGGTGACTCCGGGGGACCCCTGACCTGCCTGGAGTCTGGGCGCTGGGTCCTGGTGGGTGTGGTGAGCTGGGGCAAGGGCTGTGCCCTGCCCAACCGCCCAGGTGTCTACACCAGTGTGGCCACTTACAGCCCCTGGATTCGGTCCCGCCTCAGCCTCTGAGGCCATAATGCTGACCTAAGCCAGGTCCTGGGGTCCCTCCGCCTCCCGGTCCAGCTGGGAGCTGCTCGTCTCCCCACCCTGCCCCTTCTGCAGCTGCAGCCATTCACCCATCGCACCCACCCCCCTTCCTCCTGGGGGCTCACCAAATCTGACCCTGCCAACTCTCACCCAGGGATTTCACACATGTCCCAGGAGCTCACACTTCTGCCTTCCCTTCTTTGCGCATAATTTTTTTTTTTTACCCTTACCTCCGCCCAGGGTTGGGAGCTGGGCACCCAGAGATGGGCAAACCAGCTGGTGCCTCGTCTGGCTTGTGGGCCTGTTTTTCTGGGGGAAGTTGGAAGGATCTGAAACATGAATGGGATTCCACGGGAGGGAGACCCTCTGCTGGCTTTGAAGATGGAGGAGCCACCTGGCAAGGAACGTGGGCAGCCTGTGGGAGCTGAGCACGGCCCCAGCCAATAGCCGGCAACTGCAAGTAACAGCTTTCTGCCAGCTGAAACAAGCTGGGAAGCAAAGCCTTCCCTAGAGCCTCTAGATAAGAGCAGCCCGCTGACACTTGACACTGGCCTGGTGAGACCCTGAGCAGGTACCCCAGCGGAGCCCCCCAGCCTTCTACCCCACAGAACTGTATTCTAATAAATAGTGTTGTTTTCAAGCTGCCATGCCTGTGGTAATCTGTCACACAGCAAGAGAATGGATATAGATTTTGCCCTACTGGGGTGGACTGGCCCCGTAAGACCTGCCTTCCCAAGCACTCCAATGAGTCCAGGAGTCTGGGGCACCTGGCATCGTGCCTTCTGCTCCAGAAGGCCCAGCCACACCCTCATCCCCAGGGTGAGTCTGGGGTCATGTCCTGTTCCCACCTGGGGCCCTGCCTCCCTGCCATCTCCTCATCCCCAGGCCATGAAACAGCCATCTCAAGATCCCTGGAGGAGGGAGAACCTGATCCTTGGGTTGTAACCAGGAAAATTCAAAGCCTAATCTTTGGGGTTGGAGGGGGGATGAGGGAAAGAGGAGGGAGGACCTAGAGGAGGTGAACCCAGGAGGAGGGGGAAGGCCAGGGTACAGCCCTCCAGGTCTGGCCCCAACGGCAGCCTGCACCTCACCTCCCACCCTTCTTTCCTCCCAGAGGAGACAGGAAAGGGATTGTACCAGGTGGGCTGCTGCTGGGTGAGTGCACCCCCATGCCCTTCCGTCCTCCTGTTTCTCCCCAAGGCAGGGGCCACCCCAGGGGCAGCATGTCAGGCCCATCAAGAGTGGGCAGCTGGGTGCCAAGCGACATGACTTGAGTAATGGGGCCCCATTGTAACCTGAGTGGAACATGGAGAGCCCAGCGCTCCCGAAGCCTGGCCAGGGGGCTGAGCTGGGGCTTCTGGGAAGCTGGAGGGGAGCTGAGCTGGACGTGGAAGGATGTGGATCTGTTAAGGAGAGGAAATCAGATACTCCTTAACAAGCACTTCCTAGACACTCCAATGCATCATTGACTTCTCACCAGAGGCTCTGTAAGGTGGATTTTCCCATTTGTCAGATAATGCCCACTTATCAGATGAGGAAACTGATCTAAAGTCACACAGCTAGTAGGTGGTGGACTGGGATTTGAACCCAGGCCTGATTCTGGAGCCTGAGGCCTCAGGTTGGGGAATGGAGGGGTGCCGGCTTTGCTCTCTCAGCCCCAGTGGGCCCCTTGGCCTGGCTCCTCTCAGTCCCTTCCTGGGGTGGCAGCACGTGGTGCTGGGCTGGTGAGTTGCAGCTCTTCTCGGGCCAGCAGCTTCAGCCAGCTGTGCCGTTTGCTGCTGCAGTCTTATTTTCATCAGCAAGGTCAGCTCGGGGGCCAACCTGGCCCTGTGGAAGCTGGTGGTGCCCTTGGACTAGACCAGCTGCATCCTGGGGGCCAGCCTCACCATGGCCACCCACCCCTTCCCTGCGGGCCTGGCCTGCCAGGCGTCAGGCCAGGAGACTGCAGAGGGGCAGGCCTGGAACTCGCCACAGCAGGGGATATCAGGCTCCTGTTGCGACCAGACAGCACTGCCTCTCCCAGGAGTCCTGCCTTGGTTTCCCCACCTGTAATCTGAACAGGTAAAACTGCCTCAGTCATGGTTGCTGGAATAATCAAGCTGATAGCCCAGGCAATCACAGCTCTGCCCACTGAACCTGTATGTAGTGCCAAGCACCTGCCTGCTCATTTGAGCTTACATGGGTACCAGATGGGGTGAGAGGCCCAAAGCCCCATGCTGGGACGTGGCTAGAGCCATGACTTAAGCCTGAGGGACTGGCTCTAAATCCCAAAGTCCTACCTTAACAGAGAGAAACGCACCTGTAAACACTGTAAATGAGAGCCACCCTCATTAGCGATGGTCTTTGGGAGGTACTATTCATGACTCAATGCTAACAAAAGCAGGTGGAGGGCAAGGCCCAAAGGCAGAGCTATGTGAGGCCAGGGAAGGGTCCCTGTTGTGAGCTTTGGGAGGTTCAGGCAAGGGGGCTGAAAGCCAGCCCCAGGACCCAGGAGGAGGCAAGAGCACCCAGCCAACAGGTTCCCCCACCACCCTGGGACTCCAACTCTGTCACGGCCCTCCAGGAGGGAGGACCTGGACCCTGTGAGGCCACAGACCTGTGGGCAGGGAAGGACCCCAGGCGAGGCCAGAGACCACCTGGCCCCCTTCCTGCTGCATGTCATTACAGTGACTGACCCTGGGGCCTGCTGTGGCCTCCTCAGACAGCACCGGGGCGTGCAGGGGTGGGGTGTGTGCGGAGATGCCCACTGGGGGCCAGGACTCACATCTCATTTACCACCTTCCCAGGCTGGGTGACACCTGATGGCAAACACAGAATCAGACACCACAACCCAGACCCTGACCCTGTGCCATTTAGTGCACCCAAATGTCCCAGGGGGTCAAAATCAGCCTATCTCCCTTTCATAGGTGGGAAACCTGAGCCAGAGCCTCAGTTTCTTGTCCAAGATCACAGTTAACGAGCTGGGGCTTGAACACAGGTGGTCTGCTCTCCAAAGGTGCCTGAGTGGGCTGCCGCCCACCCCCACCACCTCTGCTCCCAGTGGCTGCCTCCAGGAGTTCCTGGGGCTCAGGAAAATGTGCCCAGGATGCATCACAGTGTGGAGGGGAGGCCCTGGCCAGCCTCAGCCCCCTCCACTCCATCATCGCCTGCCTCCTTCTGGGAGGCCTGCTAGGTTGCAACTGAGAACCTCCCTGCACCCTCTGTCCACATCCCACTCTCCCCTCACTCTCCCTCCCCAGCAGCACAGTATCTCAAGTTTCCTGTGTCTCTGTAAATTAAGATGTTGAGATTAAGGAAACCCTCAGCCTGGGCCAAGAAGTTGTCCCACCAGTGTCTGTGCACCACCTCCCAACTCAGGTGACGGTGCAGAGGGAGGCAGAGGTCAGGCTGGGGTGGGGATAAGGGCTCTAGGAGCCAGCAGAGCCAAGATGCCCAGGCTCCAGGGCTGGGGCTGCACTGCCAGGCAGCCAAGGGAAGAGTCACATGAGGGGAAGTGGCTTCAGAGGGGTCCTAAGGAGCCAGAGGCTGGAAGTTAGAACAGTAACGACCACTGTAACTCAGGGAAACATTTATTGAGCACTAGCACGTAGTGAGACTTTACAGTTATTTTCCCCATCTTAAAGCAGAGGAAACTAGGCTTTGGTGAGGTGAACTGCCACTAGCTGTCCTTGTCATTCACCAACGGTTTGATGCTGGGCCGAGGGAGCAGCCTCTTCATCTGTGCCCACTCTAAATAATCCTTAAACCACATTCCCAACAACTGCAGAGCTATCAGGCATCCAGGGCCACCCACTGGGCCACATGCCTTCTCTGACACACGCCAGCCCAGCCATGACCCAGCCATGACCCAACCACGCTGTCCCTTTCCCAGGCAGGGTTAAGGCAGGGAAAAACCTCCTTCCCGCTCGCTAATTTAACTGCAGGTGGGGCGATGCCGGGCAGCGTCCAACGCCCTTCAGAAGGCTCGGCTGTTGGTAGGGACGCCCCCCGTGGAAGGGGGCAGCCGGTCAAGGAATCAAGTCTACAGTCCGTTCCTAAAGCGGAGTGCACCTAAGTAAGGAGGCAAACAGATGCCCAAGTCTCCTGGGGCCAGTGGGCGCCCCCTCTCCTCCTCTGGGGGCGCGAGAACCAACCCGGTCGTACCGTTGCCTCCTTCCAGGAAGGTCGCCCGACCCACCGCCCACCCCAACAGCACCTCTCTGGAATCCTTACAGATCACAAAGCCTGTACTGGATGACTGTACTGGACCAACCTTACACCCAAGGCGGGGGGCCGGGGGGGGCATTATTCCGGTACGGTGGCCGGAAGACCCAAAATAACACCGTTTCAAAATGGCCGCCAAAGCAGCCCTGTAAATACGAGTCCGACTCCTCAAAGTGGCAGTTCAGGTCTCATTTCAACGCAAATGTCTTGCCACCCCGATGACCAAGGCACCTCTCACTCACCAGCCCTGGGATGTGGGGTGTGCTCTACCCACGCAAACTTAGCTCCGGATATCCCCCAAAGAAAGCGGTCCCTCCGTCCGCTGACGCATCAATATGGAACCTCGCCTCGCCACTCCCAGGACGACGCCTCCCGCGCCCCTTCCGCGCTCGATCCCTCCTCCGTTCCCGCCAACCGGGCCGCCCCGCCTATCGACGCTGGCCCGCGCCAGGGGACCGACATGGCGGCTCCACGTTCAACAGCAGCGATCCGTTTCCTAACGCCTTAAAATGGCGGCGCGGGCCGGAGGGGCGGGGCCGGCGGGCGCGCGGCATGCTGGGGGCCGGGGCGCGCGGGATGCCGGGAGCGGGGCGGAGCGCGCCTGCGCCGGCGCGTCGAGGGGGGAGAGGCAGACGCCGCGATGGTGAGCGGGCGCGGGGGGAGACGAGACACGGACCAGAGCCCAAGAGCCTCACGGGAGACGAGGGGGGGGG
>JAKSZT010054578.1:835539-896337 GCA_026826555.1 Tolypeutes matacus
GGGGGGCGGCGGGCCGCGCGGGGGCCCCGGGAGCCGCGCTCACGCCGGCCCGCCGCCCCCAGGACGTGTTCCTCATGATCCGGCGCCACAAGACCACCATCTTCACGGACGCCAAGGAGTCGAGCACCGTCTTCGAGCTAAAGCGCATCGTGGAGGGCATCCTCAAGCGGCCGCCCGACGAGCAGCGGCTGTACAAGGTGCGCCGCGCGGCCGGCCCGGGCTGCGGGCGGCTGAGGGGGCGGCGGGGGCCGGGCGGGTGGTGGTCGCCCAGAACCGCCGCCCCCGTGCCTGGCCGTGGGCGCGGCGACGATGGGGGTTGTCACCGATGTAAACAGAGGTGCGCGGGCCGGCGCGGGCCGCTCGGTGGGGACGAAGATCCCCGCCTCCTGGGCTGTGTGCGGCGCAGACGGGATGGAGCAGCTGAAGCGCTCGGGACAGGCTAAGGGCTCCACGGAAAGGGGCGTTTATAGCCGCGGGCCAGGCCCTGCGCTCAGCGCGGCGTTGGGGCACCATCACACTCAGCCTTTTTACCACGGTCTCTCCCACACGTGCTGGCGCTGGACATCCCTGTGCTGCAGTTGAACTGAGAGGCTCGGGAGGCGATCATTTAACTAGCCCAAGGTCATTGGCAGAACCAAGATTTGAACCCCTTACCCTTAACCCCCCACCCCCACCCCCGTTTGCACTGCAGGCTCATCGGAACCTTGCTTGTCCCCCAGCCACTCCTGCTGGGGCCTCAACTAATGCAAAAACAATGGAGGATATTGAGATAAACCAGGTCCCACCAGTTCTTCACTAAGAAGCTGTTTATTAACATACATAACCCCAGTCACTGCTGACGTCCTAAAAGCCCCCTTTTCCCTTTACAAATCAACTGCGATTATTCAGTAAGGGTGGCACAATTAGATACATCAGCCCCTGGCTGGGGGCACTGATCTGATTCTAGCTGCAGGTCCCTCTGCCTCTATAAAGGCCCTTCCTTTCTGATAGCTGCTGGGCCTGTGCTCTTCCCCTGGCTCCTGGACTGAGTTCTTTCTGTGCCTCAGCAGCTCATTGAAGCCTCATGACTGCCCTGCGAGTTGGGAATTACAGTAATTCCCATGTACAGATGAGGGAATTTAGCATCAAAAGATGAATTACCTTGTCCAAGGTCACATGGATAGGGAGTGGCAGAGCTCAGATTCAAATCCAGGTGTGCCTGTTCTTGGGCTGGGTGAGTGGCTTTTGAGATTAGATTAGCCTGGAGAATTTGGAAAAACAAAAAACACTGGGAGATTGATTCCCATTTGGAAAATCTTGGGTGTAGCACTAGAATATTGGGTGCTCTCTGGGGTGGGGCTCCTCTCTTCCCTCCAGTGGAGTTGCTGGCTCAGAGCAGTTTTGGACTTGCCCCTCCTGGGACCTAAGACCTTTCCTTTCTCCTCAGGACGACCAGCTCCTGGACGACAGTAAGACACTGGGCGAGTGCGGCTTCACCAGTCAAACGGCGCGGCCTCAGGCCCCAGCTACCGTGGGGCTGGCTTTCCGGGCAGGTGAGGGGCCTGGGCTGGGCAGGCAAAGGGTCTTCAGGGAGCCTGTGCTTGCTCTTCTAAGCCTCTGGGGCAATCCCCAATCCACGGAGTGTAGACAGGATCCTATGACAGTGTATATGCGGGAAACGGATGTGGCTCAAAAGGTTCGGCGTCCGTCTACCATATGGAGAGACCGGGGTTCGATCCCCGGTACCTCCCGGTAAAAAAAAAAAAGACAGTGTATATGAAAAAAAAACTAGCAAACTAGATATGCTGGTAGAAATTGAAGCTTATTTCATGAAGGATTTGAAAATCCCTAATAACAAAGCTCACACTGACCAAGGACTTACTGAGCACCCGGCCTATGGTCTGTGTTTCTTTCTGTCCTAGTTAATTGTCCCAATAGCCCTGGGAGGCAAGTGCTGCCATCACTCACAGTTTGCAGGCAAGCATGCTGAGGCTTGCTGGCACTTGTCTTAGAGCTTTGGTTCCGTTGCAGGCTGCCCACCTTGCTGTGGGCACTGTGTCAGGCCTGCTGAGTAGCACGCCACTTAAAGCCCCAGCATTTCTTTGTGGTTGAGACTTGTGTGCCTTTTTTTTTTTTTTTTACCGGGAGGTCCCGGGGATCGAACCTGGGTCCCTCCATATGGGAGACGGCCACATCCGTCCCCAATGTGCCTTTTTAAGGATGGGTAAACTGAGCCCAGGAATTAAGTCACTTGCTAGGCTTGCCAAGCCCACCATTCAGACCCAGTACCTACCTGCCCCAGAGCCTCTTGTCTCAACTGCCCACAACTGCCCAAGCAGAACCCTGGAGGGGGGCAGGGAATAGTCTACTTCCCTCCATTCCCCTTCTCCCCAAAAAAGGGAGAGGGAGATTTTTACTTAAATTTTGTCTCTGGAAACTTAACCAGGGTTTAAAGGGTGTTTTCACATGTGTGGATGGCTGGATAAACTTGGATAAAGTTATAAGGATTTTTCTGGCTTCTGGCTTCTTGTAAGAAAACATCACCAGAGCTGGGAGTACAGTCTAAGCTACACTTCTCAGTTTCTTAAGAACTGTGTTCAGCCTCAGCAGCTGTGTCCTTGGGCTGCTTCTCTTCCCACCTGGAGGGTGTGTGACTCTAGTCCCAGCCTCCCAGCATGCCAATGTGGGCCACGATGCAGCCAGGCTTGGGCATGGCTTCCTTCTAACCCTCACACTGATCCCTACAAGGGCACCCCAAGTGAGGGCTAGAAGCATATCTCCCCTTCTTCCTAAGCCGAGCCAGGTTGCATTGCCCCCATGGAAATATGGCTTTCTCTAATTTGAACAAAGGCACTCCCTAGGCTTGTTTTGACTCTGGGAAGATGTCGATAGACCCATTTTGCTGACGAGAATATCATGGCTCGAGGTGGTTTGCTTTTCCCCAGGGCCCCCTATATGGCATCCAACATGATGCCAGACCCAGCTAGCCACCAGCCTGCCTTGGTAAGGGCTGGCTGGGCCTGTGCCCTGAGTAAGTTGTTTCCCGTGCAGCAGCTCAGCCAGCCAGCCTGTGAGTTCCTGAGCCTTGACTGGGGTGCCCTCCACTCAACCTCTGGATGCAAAAGGATGGGACACAGATCTTTCTCCATCCCTTAATCTAAGTTAGGGAGAAAACAGGACAGGTGCGGAAGGCAAGAGTTGACGCTGGATTTGTGGCCACGAATTGGATGAAGATGGGTCAGGGTGTCTTAACCTCAGCAATACTGACATTTGGGGCTGGAGAATTCTTGGGTGTCGGGGAGCCCAGGAGCATTGTAGGATGTTGCACAGCATTCATGGGCTCTACTGCCTAAATGCCAGTAGGGTAGTAATCCTAACCCCTAGTGACAACCAAAAATGTCTCTGGGCATGACCAGCTCCCCCAGGGGCATAATCAGTTTAGAACTCTGAGCCAGGTAGAGAGGAGAGTCTCCCAGGTGAGAAGTTGTGTCCTGAGTTTAAGCACTGGGTGGAGAGCACAACTGACAAAGCCTTCATTTTCACATAGCTGCTGTTCTAGCAGGGAAAGCAGTCAAAACAAATAGGGCCATTTCAGCCAGTGGCAAGTGTCCCGGAAGCATTAGGCAGGGTGTGGGGATGGGGAGGGACCATGTGGCTGCTGGGACAGCTTCCCTCAGGAGGTGATGTTTGAGTTGAATCCTGAATACCTAGAGGCAGCCAGCCATTCTGAGAGTGGCAGGCGTAAGGAACAGCAGGTACAAAGGCCCTGACACAGGTCAGAGTGGGGAGTGGGAACCCAGGAAGCATGCGCGGAGCACAGGAGAGGTAGAAGATGGGGCGATTGGAGAAATGATGGCAAGGATCAAAGTTCTCTGGGAAACTCAAGGAAGGCTTTAAAAGCAGGGAAGAGGAAGAATGGTTTGACTTCAGAAGAGCTTTCTGGCTGCTTCCCCTGGAGGGAAATGGGGTTGGACTGGCTTGAATGGAGCTTGAGCAAAGCAGCTGGATATATAAAGATCAGAGCTAGAGACAGGGATTTAGGGTCACATGCTGTGTGGGGCCACAAGAGACTAAATTTGTAAAGGTGCTGGCTTCCTGGAGGTCCCGATAAGCTAGAAGTGGTCCCCATGGACAGGGATGATCACGGGGAAACTGAGGCCCCAACACACCCAGGTTCCAGCCTGCAGTGGTGGAAGGCTATACTCCCCAGCAGCGGGAGTTGGGTGTTGCCCTCAGTGCTTTCCCCTCCGCAGATGACACTTTTGAGACCCTGCGCATTGAGCCCTTTTCCAGCCCGCCAGAGCTGCCAGACGTGATGAAGCCGCAGGACTCGGGAAGCAGCGCCAACGAACAGGCTGTGCAGTGAGAGGCCGGGGCCTACCTGCCAGAGCCCCACCCCTCCCCAATAAAGAGATTTGGATCAACCTGGTGCCTTTGTTTGTGCTCTTCCCCTGACCCTGGTCCTCACAGGGCTGGCTTCCTTCCCTGCAGCTCCAGCTCTCCAGTGACCCTGGTGTGAGACCCCCACCCACACATGACCCAGAGTGGCTCTTAAGAGCATCATCAGGCCCTGTCATGTGTTGAGTCACTCCTAGCCAGGCCACCTGACCTGCAACGAGGGTGGAGTGGGGAAAGGAAAGGTCTGGGAGTTAGCCACACACATACCCCAACACACACAGCCAGGCCAGATCTCTGCTCAGACCACCCACCCCACCCAAACCATCCAGCTTTAGATATTGTCTTCCATCAAGACAGCCCCCCTCAAAGCCTGCTTCCAGACACCCCTTGTTCTGCTAATGAACAGTCCACAGACTCAATTCCTGCATTTCTCATTTTTATTTGACAGAAAAAGTTGCTCTTGCTGTACAGATTTTTAAAAAACCAAAATGCCTTTAAGAAAGGTGAAGAAAAGTTGGGGGGGAGGGGCCACAGCCTCACTGAGGGGCAGTAAGGGCCAACTGACTTCAATTCCTGCCCCTTCCAAAAACTCCTCACACAAAAGCCCCCCAAGTCCCAAACCTTCACCAACCACGGGACTCGGGGATGAGAGGGCAGTGCCTCCAGGCCTCCCTGACTCCAGCCAGGGGTGTCCCAAACTATCTTCCCCTCCCCCAACTCCCACTCATTCCCTCCCACCCCAAACCCCCCAAAACACGTGAACCAGAAAAAACACAGAGATTAACATTTCACAG
Organism: Tolypeutes matacus; assembly: GCA_026826555.1. Lineage (NCBI taxonomy): Eukaryota > Metazoa > Chordata > Mammalia > Cingulata > Chlamyphoridae > Tolypeutes > Tolypeutes matacus. The sequence goes on from JAKSZT010054578.1 coordinate 840,711, forward strand.
GAACAAAGGAAAAAAAAAATGGGGGAGGGAAAGGGAGCCCTCCCCCCAAACGCTGCCAGGGTTCAAAGGGGGGGGGGGAGGGGCAGTCAGGACCCCTTCCTACGGCTCTGTTGGGGAAAACTGGGGCACTCCCTGGGGCTCCAGACCATGACAGGGTGGTGGGATTCCCCAAAAATGATTTACGGAGACCTGCAACAAAGAAGATGAGTGGTCAATGCAGAGCCCTCAGCTTCCTGAGCTGCAGTCCCAGGATAGTGTCATCCCAAGAACTGACTTGAAGAAAGTCAGGCCTCAGCAAGGGAAACGCACCTGGAGGAGCGATGGCGTGCTGGCTGGGGGCTAGGAGTCTCCCTCCGGCGCTTGTGGGTCGGGGAGCGACTGTCCCCATGCTGGCCTCTCCGGGAACCCCGTTCACCACTGCTGCAATGCAAGATAGACAGCAAATATGAAACCACAGAGTGCTTGCTACCCATCTCTGCCACCTTTGAGCCCCAAAACATTGAATACACCGGGGGGGGGGCCCCTACCTCTGCTGGTCCCGAGGTGAGGGCTGGGGCGAAGAGCGGCGACGCTCCGCCGGCGAATAGCTGAGGGAGCGGGAGTCCCGGAGAGAATCTATTGGCTTCCGAGGACTGCGGGACCTGGGGGGGCAGAGCAGATACCCATGGTACCACACCCTTCCAAACCACCAGCCGGCACTCAGGACCACCCCCCAGGTCCTGACCACCACACCTCGTACCACACAGGGCCGGCCTTAGACCCACCTTTGTCCGCTCACTCACCCATCCGCCCGCACACCATCCACCGTGTCCCCCACAGGTGGGCGGGGCACAGGGTGCAGCGGGGGGACGAAAGACAAGGATGGGCCCTGCCTGGAGGAGCTCGGGCTGAGGGTGAATGCAGGCCAACAAGTGTGGCACTCGCCACACCGTGGGGGAGCAGCCCCCACAGGGAGGGAGGACATGGGTCTGGGGGACCCAGGCTGGGCCAGGGGGCAGGGCGGGTCAGGGTAGTCTTCTCGAAGGTGCTGTTTGAGCGGAGTCTTGCAGAACGAGGAGTTCACCAGGCAGACAAGGGAATTCCAGGCAGAAGGAACAGCATGTCCAAAGGCATGGGGGCCCCGAGAGCATGGCGGTTTCCTTAGACTGCAAGGCGTTGGGTGTGGCTGGAGCACAGGGCGTGTGTGGGGGCGGGCAGGAGAGGAGAACACAAGGGCAGGCAAGGCCAGTTGGTGAAGAGCCTCACACGCCATTCCCGCAGAGATGGGGCCTTATCCTGCAGGCCACAGGGCGTCCCGGAAGGATTTGTGGAGTAGAGGGAAGTAGCCAGATGTGCGTATAGAAAGATCCCTCTGGCTACGTGTGGAAGAGAATGGCGTGGAGGCAGGGAGACAGGGAGGAGGCTGTGGACAGAGTCGGGGAGAAGATGACGGGGGCCACCAGAGCTCGGCAGTAGCAATGGGGAAGTTAAAAGCTAGAATCCCTGGGACCTGGGACGAGACTGCGTGTCAGGGAAGGAGAAACCAATCTAGGACACCCAGGTTGCTGGCTTGAGCACCGAAGAAGATGGTGCAGCCCTATGCCAGAGCAGGGCACAGCACAAAAGGTGAGGGGAGAGAGCCCGACTCCTCCCAGACAACCAGGCACCAACGTCCACCTGAGACACCCTCGCAGGGATTCACATCCAGCAGGGGTCTCACAGCCCGGGGTCCTTTCTCTGGCTAAGTCACCCCCACCCCTCCAACAGAGGCAAGGCAGCACTCACCTCCTCTCTCCAGGGGGTGGCTTCTTGGGACTTGCAGGTTTGGGCAAGGCCTGAGGGCCAGGCTTAGCAGGGGAGGGGGAGGAAGAGGAGGAAGAGGAGGAGGAGGAGGAGGAAGACGACGAGGAGGAGGAAGAGGAGGAAGAGGAAGAGGAGGAGGACGAAGACGAAGATGAAGAGGAGGAACTGGAACTGGAGCTGCTAGAGCGCCTCTTCCGTTTGGCTGGGGTTGGCTCCAGGGGCCGGCCCTCTCGAACAGCCTCCTTTGGGGCTGGGGCAGGGCTGGGGACCCTGTGGGAGAAAAGTCATGTCAAAGGACACAAGCTGCTCCAGCCCCAACCCTACCTTCCTTGGCCTGGAGGACTGACAGTGGGGAGGGGCGCCTGAGAGCCACCCTGGGAGCACTCTAAGCCAGGGTGCCAGTGAGTGCATCCTGCAGAGCAATGCCAGGAGCTGAGCCAACCTCTGCTAACACAAGCAACAGGTGGGGGCCCACAGCACAAGGGAGCAAGATTAAACCTCAAGAATTTCCCTAACCAAGGAAAAAGGCCCCTGGGCTCAGGTGCAGAAAGCTGGGTGGTCTCCTTCCTCAGGAGAGCCTCAGCCCTCAGCTCAGGGAAGTCCCTGTGTGTGCAGGCTGGCTGGGGGAGGGGCCGTCCTGCCTGGAGGCAGGGAGAGGGATGGGATGACCTCTGAAGATCCTTCCAGCCCAGGGAGTTCCTCTTGAGGTCTAACTGCCATCCCTCCTGCTGTAAAATTAAGTCCATTTCCTCTAGTTCTGTCCTCTGTAGAGATGGAAAACTTATCATTATCCTCTAGAGAATTAACCTTTTATCTGTCCCACCCCACCCCCCAGTCCCCACCCCCCACATTCTCTTCTACCCCCAGCTTAAGTGTCAAGGTCCCCCATACCTTTTCAAAGAGCCAAAAGCCTCTGGGACAGGGTTTCTCCCTCCCCGCTCCCCCACCCTTACCCCAACGGTTCCCCTAGCAGACTTTCTACAAGTCAAGTTCCCTCACCTCTTCAGTGCCACCTCCGGTTGAGCAGGAAGGCTAGAGCCCTCCGAATCACTAGAACTGGAGCCAGAGGACGACGACGAAGAAGAGGATGACGACGACGATGACGAGGAGCTAGAGGAGGATGAGGACGAGGACGAGCTCCGCCGCTCCTTGGCCAATGCAGATGACTGCTGGGCCCCAGTGGAGACAAGTGGTTCTCCATCCTCAGGGTGGAACACCCCAGGGGCAGGACCAGAGAGCATGCCATTGTGATCACCAGGGGATGTGGTCTTTGCCACTGTGCCAGAGGAAAGGGACTGGGATCCTGCTACAGGGGTGCCCTGGACAGACAATGAGCGGGATTGGTCTGAAAAAGCAGGAGGCACAGGAGACCTAGACCGATCCTGAACTAGAGGGTGGACAGACTGAGAGGACGCCTGGACCATTCTAGAGGAAGGCGAGGGAGCTCGCTCAGAAGCCATTCTGGACTGGCTTGGGGCAGATGGTGGGGTTCTGGACCTGGCTCGGTCAAGGAGAGGCGGTGAGGCTCTGCCGCTAACACGCTCGTAGGCAGAGAGGGGCACCCTGGGGCTGGTGAGGTTTGCACCAGACAATGCTGGAGCCATTCTAGCATTGGTGAGGCTTGCAGAGGCCAAGGCTGGAGGGGTTCTTGAGCTGGCAATGTTCACAGGAGCTGCGGCATGTGTGGTTCTAGGGCCCACCAGGTTGGCAGGTGTTGGAGCCTGGGGTGTTCGGGAACTCGAAGGATAGTTTGCAGCAGTCGGGGGCGTGCCAGAGCCTGTGAGACTCAAAGCTGCCAGAGCAGCTGGGGTTCTGGCTCCTGCTAGGTTCACAGCAGGGGCTGTGGGTGTGCGAGGATCAGCCAGGTTCACAGCTGAGGGTGCCACTGCTGTTCTGGGGCTGGCCAAGTTCATAGCTGCAGCAGCTGCGGCTGGGGTTCGCGAGTCTGCCAGGTTCACTGCTGTGGGGATGGCAGGTGTCCTGGCACTAGCCAGGTTCATGGCTGCTGCAGAGGCTGCAGGAATTCTGCTGGCAAGGCTGGCAGCTGGAGCTGTTCTGAGACTCATGAGGGGCACCGGAGCTGGAACCTGGGACATCCTTGCGGCCAGGCCAGCAGCAGACATGGATGGAGGAGGCCGAGCAGTGCCAAGACTGATGGCTGTCAGGGCAAGTGCAATTCTAGACTGAGCATGGTTTTCTGGTACAGAGGATGTTCTCGGGTGATCAGGAATTCGGGGACCATCCATCATGGAGCCACCAGCTTGCTGCAGGACAGACATTGGTGTTCTGGAGCTGCCAAGGGGTTCGAGCATTCCAGGTGATCTACAGCGGTCAAGAGGAGTTGGCGACATGCTGGGACGACTGAAGCAGCTCATTCTAGAGCTACTGAGCGCCATTGGAGGTGTCCGAGAACCAGAATGGTTTCTCGTTGCTGGAGGAGTAGCAGAACGTGAACGATCAGAGCTACTTCCAGATGCAGAACGCCTCCGGATGGCTGGAGGTGACCTGGTCAAAGACCGTTTGCTCCGTGTTGCCCGTGGACTACGGGACCTAGAACGGCGGCGGATGACTAGCGGTGAGCGGCTACGAGAACGTTTGCGTGGCAACAGAGGCGTTCGGGACCTCGAGCGGCGGCGAATCGCCGGAGGCGTTCGAGACCTCGATCTACGACGTGTCACTGGGGAGGTACGAGAACGGGACCTCCTTCGAGTTATCGGAGACGTGCGAGAGCGAGACCTCCTACGTGTAACTGGGGATGTTCTGGATCTTGATCTTCTGCGAGTGACTGGTGAGGTTCTGCTTCGAGATCGCCTCCTGGTCACTGGTGGGGTTCTGGACCTGGACCTCCTGCGGGTCACCAGTGGGGTTCTAGAACGGGAGCGCCGGCGTGTCACTGGGGTTCTGGACCTTGAACGACGGCGGGTTACCGGTGGTGTTCTAGACCTGGATCGCCTTCGACTCACTGGGGATGCCCGAGACCTAGACCTTCGTCGAGTCACTGATGTTCTGGACCTTGACCGTCTCCGGCTCACTGGTGAAGTTCGGGACCTGGACCTACGTCGGCTAACTACAGGTGTTCTGGACCTGGATCGCCGGTGAGTGGCTGGAGAGGCTCGAGATCTGGAGCGTTTCCAGGGGGCTGGAGATGTGCGTGAGCGAGAACGCTTCCGGCTGGCTGGGGGTGTCCGAGAGCGACCTCTGCGGCGTCGAGAGGAGGTTCGGGAACTCTCCTGCCGGGCAGGTGACCTTGAGTGGTAACCAGAGCCTCCCCTCCGTCGACGAGTAACCCGAGACCTCGATCGGCTCCGCTGCCTTCTCCGAGAGGTTGACTGAGAAGATCCAGATCGATCTCGACGTCGGGTTGTTCTGGTTTTCTCCCTCCTTGAGCGGGAACGAGACCTCTGGAGTCCTCGAGGCTTTGGTGAAGGAGAACGGCCCCTCCTTGAAGTCGTCTTTGTGCGTGGAGATGAAACCGATCGCCGCCGGCGTGAAGACCTTGACTTTTCAGCTGGCTCTGGGGAAGATACTGAGGGACTTCTTCGGCGCCTGGGGGGAGTTCTAGAACGTGTTTCTGGTGAGGATGAGGCAGAGCGGCTTCTACGGGAAGGTCTGGCCTTCCTAGTTAGCTCAGGAGATGACCGAGAGCTGCGACGGCGAGGTGGAGTACGAGTCTTAGGCTCTGGTGACGACCTGGAGCTTCTTCGAGCAGCCCTGGATTTGGGTGGGTGTTCTGGAGAGGACTCTGAACTGCTGCTCCCTCCAGGGGAAGGGCCTCTCCCTTTGCTCGATGAACCTGATCTGCTTCTTCGGGGAAGAACCCGAGGAGCAGGAGCTTTGGGTTCAGGTGAGGAATCAGAACCACTCTGTGTCCTGGGTGCCATTCTTGGCTTATCTTTAACTTCAGGGGATGAGCCAGAGCGACTGTGTCGAGGGGAAGGCCGAGATTTGCTGTCAACCTCTGGAGATGATCCAGAGTGACTCCTCTGCCGAAACGGGCTTTGTATCTTGGCTTTAGAATCTGAAGAGTCTGATTCACTTCTTTCCTGAGGGGATGCCCTGGGTTTCCCATCAATTTCTTGAAAAGACCCAGATCTACTTCTTTGTCCAAGGGGAGTCCTAGCCACTGTCTTTTGTTCAACCGATGATTCTGACCCACTTCTTTCTCTCTGGGGGCTAAGACACTTGTTGAGCTCTGGGGATGATGGAGAACGACTCCTTGGCCTAGGAGTTTGAGGCAAGGCTTTTGGTTCTGGAGAAGAATCACATTCACTTCTCCCCCTGGACGGAGTTCTAGGTATATCTTTCATTCCAGGAGAGGACCCACATAGGCTGTGCCTTGAGGGAGTCCCGGACCCATCTCTAAGTCCTGGAGAAGACTCAGACCTGCTTCTCCTTGATGGGGTTCTGGGTAGCCCGTCTTTCAGTTCAGGAGAAGATGCAGAACTACTTCTTTCCCTCGAAGGTGTTCTTGGTATAGCATCAAGTACAGGTGAAGAGATACTCTGATGTGAAGACATTCCTGCCTTTTCCACTGTCTCTGGTGATAACTCAGAACTGCTGCGTCTGGAGGATCTTGTTGATTGTTCTTTCACATCTAGAGAAGGGTCTGCCTCCAGCTGGTTAAGGAAAGGCCTATTCAAGTCCTCTTTAACCTCAGGAGAAAACCCAGCAGTCATTTCTGCAACAACAGGCCCTGAGTTCCTAAATTCTAAAGGTGATCCAAAGTTATTCTCTCTGGGAGGGGAGTTAGATAGTTCTTTAGGTTCTGGAGATAAACGTGGTCCACTCCAAGCTGAGACCACTGGAGGGACTTCTGCCTCCAGAAGAACCTGTGACTGCTTTTGGTCAAGCATTACAGACACAGCAGGCCTTTCTTCTAATTCAGGAGATGACTCAAAGACCCTTCCAGCCGTTTCTTTAAGTTCTGGAGATAAACGGGGCAGGACCTGGTTTGAAGGTTCTTCAAATCTCTCTACCACATCCATCAATTCCTCATCTTGGCTTGATTTAACTAATGCACTACTTTGGTCTTTTGTATCTGAAGAGGACCCAGAACCACTTCTTTCCCTTGATGGGGCTCTAGGTGTGTCTTTAAATACTGGTGAGGACTCAGGCCTGTCCTGCCCTGGAGAACTAAATTTGTCTCTTGATATGGGAGATGATATGTTAACATCTTCTTGGGAGGGTAAGCTTGTTTGCTCTTTTGACCCTGGAGAAGACTCCAATATAGTCTGTCTCAGGAAAGAATTAGAATCCATTCCAGGATACAGGGAAGAGTCAGACTGACACCTGCTTTGCTCAGGAGGCAGACCTGATCTTAGCCTAGGGCTTGTTGATGATTCACTTCTATTTTGTTTAGGTGCCAGACCAGTGATTGGAGATGAGGACCTAGACTGGCTACCCTTAGGAGGTGTTTGAGATCTGCTTTGAAGAGATGGCGATTCAGAGCGGCTCTGTCTCACTTCTGGACTTGAAGTATCAGACCCGTGGTCTGGTGAAATTTGAGATTGTCCTGTCTGTTGCAGAGATGAGGAACCTAAGTAGTTCTCTTCTGGTGGTGTGCTGGATTTTACTACTGAAAATAGAGAGGATTCAGAGCAACCTTGTGCTGGCAAGTTCTTAGATATCTCTTGAGGACATGGTGACTTTGACCCAGAAAGACTCTGCCCCTGTGGAGCTTGGGGTTTTACTTTGGGGCACGGTGAAGTAGACCCAGAGTGACTTTGTCTTGGTGGTGTTCCAGGTTTCACTTTGGTATCTGGTGAAGAGGACCTAGAATGACTATGTCTTGGCAACAAAACTTTGGAGTGGGGAGACTCCAATCTGCTTTGCCTTGGAGGTGTTCTACTCATCACCCTACTAGGACTTGGAGAGGACGATCCAGAATGGCTTCGTCTTGGTGAAGTGGCTGCCTTGATTTTGGGTTGTGGAGAAGATGACCCAGATCGGCTCCTTCTTGGGGGTGTGCTAGATTTTACCTCAGGGTCAGGTGACGATCCAGAATGGCTACACCTTGGTGGTGTAGATCTCACAATGGGACGAGGAGATGATCCAGATCGGCTCCGTCTCTGTGGAGTTGCAGACTCTTCATTTCCCTGGGGACTTGTTATGGACCCTTGCCTTGGTGGTGTTCCAGCTTTCACTTTAGGGTGAGGAGATAAACTGGAAGGACTCTGCCTTGATGGCGTTTTAGATTTTTGTTTAGGAGGTGGGGAACCCAAGCAACTTTGTCTTGATGGCGTTCTGGATTTTGCTTTAGGTTGAGATGACCCAGAGCGACTGCGTCTGGGTGGTGTCTGAGACTTCTGTTTAGGGCCTGGAGAGGACCCTGACAGGCTTCGCCTCAAAGACAAGCAAGACTTTGCTTTGGATCTAGGTGAAGAAAGAGACCTGCTACGCCTCGAAGAAATGTGAGATTTTTTCATTTCTGGACTTGAATTGGACCTGCTCCTTCTCTGAGATGTTCTGGATTTGTTTTTCCGCTCTGATGATGACCCAGACCTGCCTCTTCTTTGTGGTGTTCTAGAATGAGATCTGCCTCGTCTAGCCAGACTTCTACTATGGGATCTCCCTCTCCTGGCTGGTGTCCTAGACCGAGACCTCCCCCTCCTGGCTGGTGTCCTAGACCGAGACCTCCCCCTCCTAGCTGGTGTCCTGGAGCGCGACCTGCCACCGCGCCTGGCTGGGGTTCTAGAGCGTGACCGGCCACGTCTGGCTGGAGTTCTAGAGCGTGACCGAACACTTCTCCTAGCTGGTGATCTACTACGAGACCTCCGCCGTATCGGCGATCGAGTTCTAGATCTACGCCTAGCAGGCGTTCTAGACCGAGACCTGCCCCTCCGGGCTGGTGTTCTAGAACGGGTCCGCCGTCTAGTGGGTGTCCTAGAGCGAGATCTCCGCCTGGCAGGTGTTCTGGAGCGGGACCTGCCCCTCCGGGCTGGTGTTCTAGAACGTGATCTGCCCCTAGTGGCTGGAGATCTAGAGTGTGACCTGCCTCGCCGTGCTGACCTAGACCTGCCTCTTCTCTGGGTATTTCTGCTCCTGGACCAGGCTGGTCGCTGAGGGGATCTAGAACGGCCACGTCTCTGGGGGCTTCTAGATTGTCCCCACCTCTGCGCAGACCGGGACCTACGCCACTGAGGGGACCGGGACCGAGAATGACCTCTCTTGGTAGGGGTCCGAGACCGGGATCGTCCTCTCTTAGCAGTGACAGGACTACGGGACCTCCCCATCCTACGGGAAGGAGTATGAGAACGTGATTTCTCTCTCTTTGCTCGGCCATGTGACCGACTCTTTGATGCAGGAGAAGAAGAAACCTCTCGGCGGGACCCAGGAGCTGGTGGAGGTTTAGGGCTTTCAGGGGAAGAGCTGGCATGCCGTGAAATTTTGGTAGGTTGAGGGGATGGTGGGCAGCTCTCCGAGGAAGAAGATTGGGGAGGTTTCTCAGGAGACTTAGGTGAACGACCTCGGGTTGGGGAGGCCTCAGATGGGGGGTTCACTTGCTCCTGACTTAAGGGGGTTGTTGCAAGGGGTTGTGGGGAGCTGCCATGTTGCTCAGCAAGGAGCAGAGTGGGAGGAGGTGGTTCTGGGCCTGTGCTGCTCCTCTCCGGGGAGGGGCTAGGCCGAGCTGCAGATTTCTAAGAGTGGAAAAGAGAGCAGGGATAGGGATACATCAGCACCTGAAATTCTCAGCACTGAGAGATCTCAATCCCATTTTCAGTCATTTTTCCTCTATACACCCCAGTGCCCCTTTCCTCACCAGACAACTGTATTCCTAATAACCAAGGCTCTTATAAAGCACAGTTGGGGGAACATGAAAATATGGACAGCCTGTGACCTCAAGGAGTTCATAATTTTTAAAACGGCATATAAATAATGCACATTTTACAATATTATTACAAAATGCTGTACCAATAAAAGAAAAACTGTCTTTAAGTGGAAAGATCAACAATCTCCCAAAGAGGGTGATATCTGACTCTACCCTTAGAAAATAACTATATTAAAATAAAACAAAAAGCCCAAAGGCAAAGAATTTGAAAACAGATTCATTTAAATAGCCAAACAGACAAGAAAGGCTAGAGCACAGGAAAAGATTTTAAAAAATAGGAAACCAAATTATAAAAGCCTTAAATATAATTCAAAAGCAGTCAGAAGTATAAAGTTTCTGGGGTGATTCAACTTCTAGTATGGAAAGGATAATGACATGGAAATGACCTGGAAAATGGATGGGAGGGGTAAAAATTTAGCAAAGAGTAACCAAAATACACTATGCACAATTGAAGCAAGAAGAATAACTAGAGCTTAAATGAGAACAGAGATTACAAAAGGACAAGAACTACTGAAAAGACCATTCCAGAATACACATTTCGGGTACAGGCAGCAACCCAGTGGTTTAAAAATTTTTCATGAGCAATAACCAGCATTTAATGAAATAAATGAGGGACATCATAAATAGTAAAACTAAGTATAAAGAAACATTCGTCCCAATTCTACATTATGCACGTGTGTACAAAGAATAATGCTGTATATAACCTATTTAAATCCAGTGAAGTTTGAAAATCACAATTCTGAAAAATTTGTAGAACTCACTGTGAGAAATACAGAAAAAGAACTGAACTTCTTTCTCTTAATGAGCTATTACCAATACACAACTATATAATTATACCAAATACCATCGATAGCACACTTTGAATGAATTATGTGCTTTATTAATATGTTTCAATGAAACTAATTTGTTTAAAAAAAAAATAAGCTACTACACCTCTCCTTCCTCCCTTCTCACACTTATATCCCTAAACCCATTTCCTTGCAACCCAATGAACACCCACCAACTCAAGAACATACCTCTGTCTTTTCTTTATCTTTGTCTTCATAAGGGCTGCTAGGCTGCCTTGTAGAGGGTTCTGGGCTGCTAGGCCGCCCTGTGTTGGTGGTGGTACCTGATTCTCTGGAAGGCACATCTCCTTCCCCTCGACGCCCTGAAGGAGGGGTAGGACTTCGCCCAGTCAAGGCAGTTGTGCGGGTTTTAGCTGCAGCACTTCGTGATCTGAAGAAGGTAATTGAGGAGGGGAAGAAAAGAAATCAATTCAAGGGAGAAGAGAAAACCCCCTCCCCAGCCCCCATCTACCTTTCCTGTCTGTACAACCCTCTTCCAAGAAGCCTTCTCAGTCACAACACTCAATTCACTCACAATGAAATCCAAGTCCAGCCTACTTTGGTCCTTTTCTTCCCAACACAAACCCGAAGAACGTTCTTCCCTCTACCCTTTATCTACCTCCCCCAAACCTCCCCAAACCCTCCATCCAGCCCATTCCCTACCCGCCTCATTCACAACTCACCTCTGAGCCCACCTCCTTCAGGGAGCCTTCCCCAATTAAGGAAGCCAGGGTAAGGATTCCTTCCTCCCCCAGACACCACGAACAAACCACCCCACCCCCCCTATTCTGGCAGTCCATGTACATCAGAACAAAACAATAAATGAAAAATAAAATAAAATAAAATAAATAAAATAAAAAAAAAAAGAGAAGGGGAAATGTATATGTCTGTCCATCCTGTTGCTTTAGCCTGTCAGCTCCTAGAGGGCAGGGACCGTGTCTTCCGAATGGTCTGTGCAGCGCCTAGCACACCGTGGGCGCTCAATAAATATTAAATCGATTAACCCATCAGTCCCTCTCCCTCCCTTCCTCCTGGACTACCCCTTACCGACTGCGCGAAGTATCAGAGGAGGAAGCAGAGTCAGCAGAAGTTGAACGATGGGCTCGGCGGCTCTTGGGGGCTGGTGTTGTACTTCGAGACCTGAAATGAGACCGCCACTAGAGCTCAGGGTGCTGGCACATCTACACTGGATTCTCCTCACCCATTCCTCAACTTCACCAGTTGAGGACACAAATGATTCTCCCCTCTCCTCTCTACGTAGCATTTACCTACATACTGAACACATTCCCCTCAAATTCACTCACCGCTTCCGCTTCTTGTCCTTAGATTTACGTTTGCTCTTTGGAGTGGGAGACCTGGGAAATAAAGACAGGTTGTTTAGACGGGAAAAAAGGGAATACAACGAAAAGTGGAATGGAAAGACCTGTAGAGTTATTGACAGCAGGGAAATAAAGGAGTTGACTTTTACTCTAAGAAAAAAATAAATAAAAACTTCCAGAGCCTAAGTAAAGAGAGCAAGGTCATCAAAGGATGACTCCACTCCCACGTACCGCTGTGTCCCCTATAAACCAAAGAGCTCTTACCTATGCTTCCGTTTCTTGGACTCAGATTCCGACCTTTAGGGAAAGACAAAAAAAAAAATCAATCACGTGACACCTACGTCCAAGCTCATCAAGCCAGCTCCAATGATTCCAAGTATTCCCACTTCATACCTGTGCTTCTTCTTCTTTGAGCTCTTCTTCCTCTCGCGTCGAGGAGAGCTACTTTCCGACCTACTAAAAATGGAGTCAGAGCCAAGGTCATTCTGCATGTCTTCTTCCCTGGCCCTCCTCATTTATAGTCCAACCCCAGAAAAAATTTCTAAAGAACCCAAACAACCTCAATACCACCAAATACCTCAGACCTACGTAAAAACTATTTTTTTACTCTCCAAGAAGCATAAACACCTCCTTAAATCAACCAAACACCTCCTTAAATCAACAAACCTCAAAATGGAAGCGGGGGCTGGGAATGGAGAACGCACAGAAATCCAAAATGCTGCCAGCCAGTTCCTAACTGTCAGAGCACAGAGTCAGCCCTTCCCCCACTGAAAAAGCTCACAAATTTCCTCCCACAGTTGAAGCCTGAATGATAACTCCCTCCCTGACTTTCATGACAATTCACTGTCTCCTGCTTCCTAGAAACAAGAGTTCTGTTTCCAGGGAGGAAAGGAGGAAGAGATAGAGGGAGTGAATGCATGTACATGACTTGTCCTCTGACTACTAAACTTTCCAACTGTCTTACCGTCCTCTATCTTTCTTCTTTTTCTTCTTCTTTTGCTTTGGGGTTGGTGAGCGAGAACTGCTAGACTCCCGAACAAGGCTGGGAGAAAAGAAAAACAGAGGTGGGAGCTAGAACAAATTATCTTAGACATCTCAACATCAGAACAACAAAATTCGAGAGTGTGAAGAGAAATATTCCTCCAAAAAATAGGACAGGATGCTTAGAATCAGGAAGAGAAGCTAACATGAAGAGAAACCCCTGGTTTCTTGGTCTCGCATACCTGTATGGTTTGGGAGGCTCAGGGGCTGGTTGTTTAGCCTCTCGAGCACGACGCTGAGGATCAAAAGAGCTGCCATCCACATAGGAGTCACTGATGCCAAAGGCAGCACGGAGTCGTTCATTCTTCTTCTCATTCAACTCTGCCAACTGGTGAGTCTCAGTTACCCTACAGGAAGAAGGGCAAAGGTCTAAAAGAGATAGAGAACAGAGAGCAGGGCCAAGAACAGAATGCACATTCAGACCAAAAAATATAGGCAAGAGACAAATGGATATGGGGAATGGGACAAAGAGGGCAGGAAGGAATTCTGAGGTAAGAAAAGAGGACAGCAGAAGCAGCAGAGTCCAGAGGAAATGAAAGAAGAGCACAAGACTCACGCTGGCCTCTGCCCTGGGGTATCTTCCTTGCCCCCAGGATTCACATCCTTCTCCAGCAACATGAGTCGAAAGGTCGCCACTTTTTCCTGAATTTGCTGTTCCTCGTACCTGGAGAACAAATCCCTACAAGGTTAGAGCTTGACCAGACACTTCCCTGGTCCCAGATTTACATTTCCCTCCTTCCCAACAGGGCTCCTTCCCACTCCATGCACACATAGAACTTTCCACTCACTGTCACCCAAAGGGCCCTCTCCTCTACAGTCCTTCCGATCTTTCCACTTGTTATCTGTTTCCCTCAACTTACTATACCCTCTAGAACAGTGGATTTTAAACATGCTACACTTCAGGGACTAAGAGAGGGAAGCTAATCAGGAAAAGTTCCAGGCGCTCCTCCCCAAATTCAACCAAAACTGTGATTCCCGAGTAAGGTGTTTTGCCACTGCTAAAGTTTGAAAACCACTGCTCTAAAAGGTTTTCTGCCTGAATGTGCTCCTTTTCCAAAACCTCACTTCCCTACCCAGCCCATGACCCCTTCTTATTCAGGCATTCTCCCAATTCCTATTTCCTCCCTTTCCAAGGCTTCGCCTCAATCCCTAAATCCATTTATCTTCTCTACCAAGGACAACGCCTGTCAGCTTACCTAGCTCTTCATCTGCCTTGTCTCTGTTTTTCTACCTCTCCCTCAAAACACATTTTTGTTCCTCAATGCTCCCTTTTCCCCATTTGACTCCATCTAAATAATTCAAAGACTTCCTCAGGCACCTGTCTATATCCCAGACAGTCTCCACATCTCCCACCTTGAGCTGTCCCTTAGCTCCTTTCAATTCTCCAGCTGGTTTACCTCCTCTATGATGACTCCTCTCCAGGCCTCTTTCGACCAGCCCTAAGCTCCCCAAATTCCGCCTAACTCCCCCAGCTCTGCACTCACTCAAAGCTTGGCTCTCCCCCAGCCCTCCCCTCACCCCTGCTCTTCCATCATCTCCTCCAGCTCGAGGCATCGCAGCTCCACGCGCCGCTTGCGCTCGTGGTCCAGGATGTCAGGATTAGGCCGCTTCACCAGGGCAGCCTCCAGGCGCCGCAGTTCCTCCTCTCCCTTGTAGTCAGGCCGCTCACCCCGGCGGCCCCGCACCAGGGACAGGTTGCGCTGGACGTAGCCGTTGGTGCCGCTGCCCCGGGGCGTCGGCAGCCCGATCCCGTTGTACATGGCCCCGTGCCCGGGGGGCACCACCGCTCCTGGGGGGGAGCGGGGAGACACGGGTCAGGCCCCTGGCCCCAAACTAACCACTTACCACCACCCAATTCCCTGCTCTCCTTCATCTCTTTCAACATTTATCCTTACACTAAACCTCCTTTAGCTGTACACTGCTTCATTAGCCTATGGTTTCCTAACATGCCCTTTCATCCTTCCCACACTGCTTCTTGTCCATCAAATCATGGCCCAACTCTTAAAAGTCTTTCTCCCAATACTCCACAGAATCCTCAATCATTCCTTCTTGCACCTAGATTTTCATTTTCCACCCTAGGCAAACAAAGATCCCATTTCTCTCAAATCTCTTCACATTGTCCCTTTATCCTCCTTTGGCCCCAATACACACAAATAGTGCCTTCTCCAACTATTAGACTTCCTAACTGGTAACTAAGGCCTCAAATGGGTCACAATAAGCACCAGAGATCTGTGATACCCAAAGGCCTGTGGTCCAAATCCCAAGACTCTTCCAAGAGCTGACCTAAGAATTCGAGGCCAATCTGCATAAATACAAAAATGGACAAAAATGCCCCCAGATCGCTAAACAGGTGAACTGAATGGTTAAGAGAAATCAAAAGTATCCTGTTCAGCCTCATACCCAAACTAAACTGGCATGCACTTCAGAAACATACATAAACCTCTTATACTTCACCTCCCAATAAGTGGCTATTTCCTTGATTCATAAATTTATAGCTCCTTAAATCTGAATGTTTTAATCCTCCAATTTTCTTCCCAGTAGGATTTCCCCCATTTTGCAGTTCCCCCAAAACTCACTAAGCTCCTGTTAAATGTTAGTTTTCAACTCAATGCTCTAATGAAATAAATCCAATCAACCTCCTCCATTCTAACTGCTTCCATACTTTCCTTACACTCCTTGCCCTAAGCTTACTCAAAACACCCTCATTCTCTATACCTCAAATGCATTAATGTCAACCAGTCCTTGGCTCTCCCTACCAAACCCCTGAATCTCACTTGCTAGTTTTCTTTCCTAGACCTGCCTTATCCCTGTCATATTAACCCCATGCCTCCCACCAGGTTCTAGTTCTCTCAACTTGTCCCCGCTAGCAAGACCCAAAAGAACCGTTAAACCCCAGTTTTCTGGTTAGATTTCTTGGCTCGACACTATTCCTTTCTCCCACTCATCCTCTCCAAGACAGTTTCACAGAGCACAAATGTGTGAGGAAAAGACCCAAAGAGTAGGCAAAGTGCAGGTTAGAAGAAAAGGAGTTAGAAGTAATCAGATAAAAGAAAAGGTTGCATTTAGCAAATCCTAAAATAAAGGAGCATTATACAAATAGATGGATGTACTAAAGAAAAAAGAAACAAAGCATAGGGAGATGTTGAAAGGAAGGGAATGGACAGCCCAGTTACACAACAATTTACCCCATAAAACTCTAAGGCTGGTTCCCCGCCCAACTCATAAGACAGAATTAAAAGCAGAAAAATTTAATTATAACTTCTTAAAAAAAAAAAAAACACCACCTCTCCAAAAGTAAGGGAGTGACAGATGAGGCCAAATCTAGAAAAGGCAAGCAGAAATGCAGAAGTATATGGAAACTTTATAACCTTATATAAACCCAAGAAATCAAATACTCTACCTGCCCACCCTCACTTTCATTTTTTCAAAAACCAATCCTATCCACTCTAAACCTAGGTCCTTCTTTGCCTCTCTATACCCCACCTAATTTCCACTTCCCTTACAGAATGCTTCTGACCTGCAATTCTTCAGTTTAACCATTCACCCACACTTCCATACCACCTCACACAAAAATCCTCCCGCTCCCCAGGGAGGGAAAACTAGTAGCTGCTAAGCAAAGGGTATTTAGCCAGGACGAATTGAAGAGCTTTTAGGACACGATTAAAACAAAAAAAAACCACACCAGGGCATCCAAAACAGTTCTTAAAACACTATAAGGGGGGACTTTATAAAATAGGGATTCTGACTGGGGTCCACAGACTATGGTCATACAGATTACCCAAACTAAAATCAGAAGGTAAAATCAAACTGCAAAAAAAAAAAAAAAGAGAGAAATTTTTCTATGGGAAAACGATCAGGATGCCAAATAAGGAATTGAAAGGAATATGGAAATTCACTACCACAAGATTTAAAAAACAAAACAGCACCAAAAAGAAAAGGGAGAATGTCCAGGAAACTACACAGAAGCAAGCATGGCAAGACCAGGGCTGGGGCGTTGCAGCAGGTAAATAACACTATGGAAGCCAGAAAGCTAAATTGTTAGCTCACGAAAAGACCCAAGCCCACAAAACTAAACAGATTTCTTTTGAAATCGTCTTATGAGATGCTGTGTGAAAACTAGGGCTCCAAAAAGTTGTGCCCCGAAGAGTGCTTGACACAGGAAGCCAGACCTTCAGTCTAGAGTTTCCTTCCCAACGAAGGTCTCTAACAGCCTCCCTAGCTTTAACGACTTTGGGAGAGGTTAACGAAAATGTGAAGGAAAAAAGAAGCACCCGGAATACCGTACAGACCTAAACTAAAAACGTAGGATTGTTTTGCTTTGTTCTTTAAGATTTTTTCTCCGCTCCTAATATTGTACAATGGATAGTAACGAATTCAAACTGCTTCCATCTCGGGGGCATCTAGTTCAAGGCCTTCCCAGCACTGGCTGGGCCGCGCACGCCTATTTTCGGCCTTGAAGGATGGGGGAGGGGGCTGCGCGGCGCCCCGCAGTCTGGCAGGAGCGGGACGAACGGAGGCTCCGGGGAGGTCAACAGGCCCCCGAGAAGGACGCGGAAGCCCAGCGGCGGAGAGACCGCGGGGTACAGGACCCGCAGCAGGCCTCCCTTGGCCCCACCCCTGCCCCCCACCCCCCGAAAAGGCCGAAAGGAGCAGCAGCAGCCCCAGGACGGCGAGGAAACGAGGCGCGCGCGCGCTGTCCCCCTCGCCGAGAGCGCGCGCGACCCGAGTGCGGGCGGCGGCGCGCGCCGTTGCCATGGGGGGGGGGTGAGAGGCCCGTGCGAGACGGGAACCGTGGAAGGGGGAGGGGAAGCAGGCAAGCGAGGGCTTTGCGCGCGAGCTAGGGGCGTCTAGCGCGCGTGCGCGTGAGGCCTGGGCCGTTCTCCGCGCGCTTTGGCCCCGCGCCCGGGCCGCCGCGCGGCCGCCCCTCCCCCACCCGGCTCGCGCGCTCCCTCACCCTCTCACCCGCCGCCGCCTCCTCCGCCCGCCGCCTCTGAGGGGGAGAGGTGCTGCCGCTGCCGAGCTCCCGAGTCTCTCGGCGCCTAGAGTCGCCGCCTCGCCTCGCCTCGCCGGTCCGCCCGCCTCAGCCAACGCCGACGCCTCCTCGCTTCCTCAGGGGCCGCAGCGGGCTCCGACTGCGCCACTCGCTCCCCGCCTGGGCCGCGCTGCACGTCAGCACGACTGAAGAAGCGCGTCAGCACGCAGTCGCGCGCCTCGCAGGGCCCGCCGGGAATCGTAGTACGCCCCGCGCCCTTGTACGCAGGCGCCGAAGCCAGGTCGGGAAAAGTAGTTTCTTAAGGCCCCGAAAGCGGTTCGACTCTGTGCCTACGAGTAACGGAGAACTGCGAGTCCCGTCGGCCAGTGCGAGGAAGGGCAGAGAGAGCGGCGGTGGCCAGCAACGTATTCCGGAGGCCTTTCGCTGGGGAGAGACGCGCAGGGCTTAGCGCCACATCGAGCGTTGCTCGAGCGCTCCTCGGCCGCCCGCCTTCGCCCCAGAGCATTCTGGAAGTTGTAGTTCCGGCACGGCGAGGAACCCGTATGTGGCTTCTGGCCCGGGTGTCGCCGCCATTTTGTCTCCCCATGTTGGGAAGCGATGGCCCAACCCCGGCGACGCTGCCGCTTTCATGGGACCGTGGGCCTTCAGGTGCGAGTCAGTGGCCGCACAGCTCCCCGCCTTCTGCACCGGGAGAAACCTCCTCGGACCCCAGCGGATGGGCACTCCCGGGAGCCCCTGAGCCTAGACTCAGGGCATGAGGCATAGGCCAAACTACCCCGGTGGTGGCCGCAGATTTCACCTTCTGTAGACCGTGCTAAAACCGGGCAGTTTGACCCCGAGGGATAGTGTTTTGTTACCTCCTGGTATATCGAGCAGGCAGGGATGCAGTGTTCTCTCACATTTCCTGGGACGTCTTATACGTGAATGTGTAAACACGAGAACGTGATAGGAAAACTGACCAACCTTAAAATCTTTCACTCTTTTTTTTTTTTTTTTTTTAAAGACTTTACCCATTCATTCATCTATCCCCCCCCTGCTGCCCATGCTCGCCGGGTCAGTCAACCACCCGCCTCCCATATGGCAAACGGGAGCCCCACTGATTGAGCCACAGCCGCCTCCCAAAATCTTTAACTCTTAAGTCCATTTTTCAGGGCCCAAGAAGCAGCCAGTCTCTCAAAGCAGGGTTGTAAGAAGCTGGGCTTCTCAAACAGGTTAAAGTTTAAATCTGGGTCCACCATCTGGCTCTATACAAAGCCGTCCTGGTTCTCTCGTGCATTTATTTGCATCCTTACCAGGACTTAGCACTGGTAGCCACCTAGCGTGTCAACTTGAGTTTCACAATTTCTATTTTATCTTATGATTTTAAAAACAAATAACTTGCCCACAAGAAGATAGGCTAATCTCAGGTGTTGGCACTGGGGAACCATTATTTTGTGTCGGAGCTGTTGCTTCAATTTACAGAAATTGGCCTAAGCCTGTCCCCTTGAACCCAGGTACCTTTGGACAACGCATCCCCGAGCACCTCAGGGGTAACTATGGCTATGGCAAACCCTTTGTCTTTCTGAGCCTGAGCTGGTATTTCTGGGGTGGAGGTTGGAAGTTGGGGGTTTCTTTAAAAATCCCACCATCCTGAGTGAGAGTCTTTGCTACAACCAAATTCCTGATCATATTCTTCCCTCTATTTATTGAGTGTTTGGAGCTAAGTTCTGTACTTAAATCAGCTTATTTAATGCTCAGGGCAACCCTGTCGGGTAGGTGTTGTTCCCCTTTCCCCCTAGGGAGAACAGTCAATTCTCTTAAAATCCACAGTCCAATTATTAAAATCAGGGAAATAACATTGAAGCAATAATGTATAGAGCTTGTTGAGATGTCGATTGTTCTAATAACACCTTTTATAGCAAAAGAAAATCCAAAAATCATGCATGTGTTGGATTCTATTGGTCTCCCTAGATTAATTAAATCTAGAATTGTCCCCCCTCTTCTTTTGTAATTTATGACATTGACATTTTTTTGAAGAGTGCAGGCCATTTATTTTGTAGAATGGCCCTCCATTTGGGTGGGTCTGATGTTTCATCATATTCAAGTTATGCACTTTCGGCAGGAATACCACAGAAGTGATGCTGGTTTTTCTCAGTGCATCGTTTCAAGAGATACATGCTGCCAGTTACAGTCCTGTTACTGCCAGTGCTACCTTGGATCATTAGGTTGAAAAAGGAGCAACCAGGTTTCTTGCTATAAAATTACTAGTTAACCCTTTGTAGTTAAAACCAATGCCCAGAGGAGAATGTATTTGGAATCCAAGATCTGGCCACTCAGTGCACTTACTGCTGCTAGGGTGTCACTGCTTGTAGGCCCTCTTCAAGAACAGAGCTTGGGAAATCTCCACTTCCAGTCTAGTACTGCAGGGTTCGTTCTGTCCTTTCCCCTCTCCATGTTTCCCTTCTCCAACTGGGAGAATCTTTGCTTCCATTTCCCAAAATATATTAACTCATTTGCTCAATCCTCACATGTACAAAAAGTAGTTTCAGAATTGCTTATTCCTGCTTCTGCCAGAAAAAGATGTCTACCAATTAGAGTTTAATGTTTATTCAGAATTCTTTTTGTGGTTAGGCTGAGGACATAAAGTCAAAATACTGTATTCAGAAGTTGCTTGGGTCAGTTGGTTTTATTTTTTTCTCAAGTGTTTTTATATTATGCATTTGAGATATATTTTGGTTCATTTGTTTCTGTTTGCATTAAATTTTAGAGTTTTCCCCCATCCTTGCAGATTTTCTCATTTTTTCAAATGTGTGTGTGTGTGGGAGGGGGAAACATGGTTCCAAAAGTCAAGTCTGTACAAAAAGATATCTTCAGAGAAGTGTCTTCTTACTCCTCTATCCTTTCCATCCAATTCCTGCCCATTGCCTTTTGGTAACCAATCTCAATAGTCTCTGGTTTTTCCCTTTCCAGGTTTCCTTTGCTAAAACAAAGAGGCAAATATATTCTTTTCCTGCCCCTCCCCCCCTTTTTTTTTTAAATTTAAGGTACCTGGAACTGGGGATTGAACCTGGGACCTTGTATGTGGGAAGCCAGTGCTCAGTTGGTTTTTTCCTTTGGTTTGCTTGTTGTTTGTTTTTGTTTTTTTTTTTCAAGAGGTACCAGGAACCAAACCCAGGACCTCCCATGTGGGAGGCAGGCACTCAACTTCTTGAGCCACATCTGCTGCCCCACTTCTTTCTTACACAAAGGTAGCATACTAATAGATACTCTTCTATGCTTTTCTTTTCTTACTTAGCATTATATCCCAGAGTTCATTCACATCAGTTCATGGAGATGGCTGTGGCAAGGGATAAAGACGTATGTAGTTTTGTTTTTAAGCCCAGTTCCTCTCAATAAGGGTTGTACCAATTTGCAATCCCACCAGCAAAATATGAGAGTGCCTGCTTCCACACAGACTCACCGACAGAGTGAGTTGTGGTACTTTTGAATTTTTGCTAATCTGATAGATGAGAATGGTAACTCAGTGTAGTTGTAATTTGCATTTCCTATCATGAGTGAGGTTGAACACAAGTTACATTTTTATGTTATAGGAGTTTACAATCTCATCAAGTAAACAGGATGTAGAGAGCCTGAATGGTCTTTGCTAGGCTTCCATGTCCCCTTCTGCAAAGTAAGTAGTTGGAATCTGCTTTCTGAGTTCCCACTCGAGCTGACATTCTTTAATCTTAAATGCACAGATCTCTGAGAATCAGAAGAAAGATTGTTTCTGGGTGGGGTCACCTAGAAAGCTTACACAGAGAAGACCAGATCTGCGTGAGGCAGGCCTAGAATGGATTCAGGTGGCAAGGAGATTTGAGGCACTTCTGAAAGGCAAAGACATCCTGCTGGGAACCTCTGACCACATGAAATGGGAGCAGAGGGAACAGCTTGGGTAACTGGGTAACAGGTACAGAGAGGGAAGCTGTGCATGGTGAATCTCAGTCGTGGAGCTCCATGAAGGCCAGGCTGAGGAATTTGACATTTAAGCAACTGATGCTCTCTGGACCAACAGGAAGGAGCAAGGAATTGGGAGGGTGGCTGAATCCCTGGTACCCTTTGCAGCTTACAGCTTATTGGAACCTCTCTCGGATGCTATGACCTATCAGTCCCGTAAAACCAGAATTTCACTGTCTGGGTGTTTGACACCAGCAGTATTACTATTGACCAAGGGAGAGACGCATTACCACACACCTGTTCATTCACAGGAAGGAGGCCAGGATAACATCCCCTGTGTTATCCCACTCCTGTCTTTTCCCCTTTAAGCATTGTCAACTCTTGAGACCATCTTCACACAGGTGGCCCATTGTCCATTCATTATGTCCCCCTCAGGCCTGCATGCTGTACCCCAGCAGCAGAACAACCCCTCCCCCACCGCCACCCAACCCCCCCACCCTCCCCCACACCTGCCAGGAAGGGTGATGTCCGCTGATATTCATCAGAGAAGGAAGGTTTGGGGAATTCTGGCCAGGCAAGCTGAGCAGGGAACTTGGTTCCCTGGTATTAGGCAGCTGCACCTAATACCTCTTTGTCCACCTACCCAGTCGTTAGGGTTATTTACCTGTTCCACTTACCTGTGAGCTCCTCAAGGGCAAAGACACACCTTTGTATTGGTAAAGTGTCCTGGTGCCTCTCTCAGGGCCCAGCATCAGGAAGGGTTCAATGAGAGGATGAAGGACAGGTCCATGTGGCCTCACCAGCAGACGACAAAAGAATGAAATCGCCTTGCCCTTGGGGAGACTCAAAAGTGCACCACCGTGAAGACTCCTCCAGAAGCAAACCCCCTGGGTGTCCACTGTGGGCAGTAAGCTGAGTCTCCGTTTCCTCTGGGTTCCCCTGGCAGGGCCTGGATCCCAAGGCTAGAGCCTCCCCTTTAGAACTCCACATTGCCGTTGACTTGTGCTGATGCCCACCATGCTGGGCCCAGTGTCGTCGCAAGGGGAATAAAAGGAGGCCTCTGGAAGCCCTTGATGTGCGTTTTAAAATTTTTCAGGTTTGATACTTAGAGATAAACAGTGACATGCCATGCAGCAAAGAAAGACATGAAAAGAAAATATTGGTACCATATCTCTTGTGTCACATCAGTAGCTATGCGTCTGTCATAATTTGCCAGGCTGCTGTGACAAATGCCATGCCATTGGTTGGCTTAGACAATGGGAATTTTTTTTTTTTTTTTTTAAAGATTTTATTTATTCATTCATTTATCCCCCCCTTGCTGCTTGTGCTCGCTGGGTCAGCTAACCATGCCGTGCAGGCGGGCTTGCCTTCACCAGGAGGCCCCGGGAACCGAACCCGGGGCCTCCCATATGGTAAACGGGAGCCCCACTGATTGAGCCACAGCCACTTCCCAGACAATGGGAATTTATTGTCTCATAGTTTCAGGGGCCAGAAGTCCCAAATCAAGGCCGTGCTTCTCCTGGAGCCTGGAGTGTTCTGGTGCTGGCTTGTCACCGGCCTTGGGGTTCCTTAGTTTGCATCTCTGCCTCCTGTCACAGGCGCTTTCGCTCTCCTGTCTGCTCTTCCGGTTTCCATAGACTTCCAGCTTCTCTTCCTGTGTGGCCTTCTCTGACTGTCTAGGTCTGGATATCTTCTGCTTTTAAAGACTCCAGTAGGGGAAGCGGCTGTGGCTCAATCAGTGGGGCTCCCGTTTACCATATGGGAGGCCCCGGGTTCGGTTCCCGGGGCCTCCTGGTGGGGGCAGGCCCGCCCACACGGCGTGGTTAGCTGACCCAGGGAGCACAAGCAGCAAGGGGGGGATAAATGAATAAATAAATAAAATCTTTAAAAAAAAAAAAAAAAAAAAAAAAGTTTTCTAAGCCAACCAAAAAAAACAAAATGAGAGGGGTCACCTTCCTTCCTGGATTTGTTCCTGCTGCTGTTCCCAACCTGGTAAGCAGCATGGCCAGGTGAGCCAGAAAGCCCAGGCAGTCCTCCCCTCCCTTGGCCCCCACATCCAGTCAGCCCTGGCATCTTGTCAGCTCTCCCTCCACTGCTGCTGCCCACCCCCAGCAGCAGCCTCCTGTCTCGTGTGGCCTTCAGAATGGTTTTTAAATTTTTCTCTGCAATTAGATTTGTATCATATAATGTAGTAGGTTGAATAGTGTCCCCCCAAATTCATGTCCACCCAGAATCTATGAACGTGACCTTCTTTGGAATAAGGGTCTTTGCAGATGTAATTTTTAAGGATCTCAAGATGAAATCATTCTGCATTAGGGTGGGCCTAAACCCAGTACTTGTGCCCTTATAGGAAAAGAGAGGACACAGAGACACACAAGGCCACGTGAAAACAGAGGCAGAGCTTGCACTGACTAGCGTCTACAAGCCAAGGAATGCCAGGGATTCCTGGGAGGCACCAGAAGCTGGAAGAGGCAAGGAAGGCTTCTCCCACACGGCCTTCAGTGGGAGCCTGGCCCTGCCCACACTTTGATTTTGGACTTCTGACCTCCAGAACAGGGAGACAATAGATTTCTATTGTGTTAAGCCACCCAGTTTATGGTGCTTTGTTTTGGCAGCCTTAGGAACTAGCTACATGTGGGTAATCTATAGTCATTGTAGAAAACATTAGAAAATACAGATAAGCGAAAAGAGAAGAAAAAGTAAACACAGGCGTTCCACTCCCAGGGCACCCACTGTTAAAATGTTAATGTCTAACCCTGTCAGTAATACTTTTAAAATTTATTTACTTTTTATTTTGGGTTGTAATTATTTTTTAAATGCTGATTTCTAAAATTTTTAAAATGCTCGCAAATACCTTCAGGATAAAATCTCAACTCCATGCTAAGGCCCTCCAGAGCCAGGCGGCCTTTCTGTAGCCTCTCTTGAGGCCACTCTAGAATCACGTGACAGGCACACCTGCTCTGCTCCTTGTCCTTCAGCTCCAGCTCAGCGGAAATGTCGCTGTGCCCCCTGGTGGAGGCATTCTTCCCTTAGAAACCAAAGTCTCTGAACCGAGTAAGCCAAGGCTGGGTGGTGAGGGGGACGGGAAGTAAAAATGGCGCCAGGGACTCACTGAGTGGTGGAGAGTGGAGCCGCTCCCATTCCACCCCTGGCTTCTTGGGCCCATGAATTTTGGAGCTTACCTTTGGCTAAGGGAAGACAGACCCCAAACAGACAAGTAAGTAGGTCCTTACAATCATGAGAGGTTCCAGGGTGTGTAAACAGTGGGGGGGGATGTCTGGAGGAGGATCCCACCCACCTCCCAGAGGGAGGCCAGAAGCCCTGGCAGGAAGGAAAGCTTCTAACTACCCTCGGCTGGCTGTAGGGGTGCCACCCACAGGGCCGGCCTTGTCGTCCTCCAGAAGCCGTGTAGCCTGCAGGCCCCACCTGCTCTCCCAGAATGCTGGGCACGACTGAGCGGGACGGCGCAGGCTAGGCCTCCCGCGGGCGCACAGGGACCCGGGCAAGCAGGGCAGGAGGCAGAGGCACCGGCTGGCCTGAGCAGCCTTGCTACAGCGCTCACGCCTTCACCCCAGCAAAGAAACCTTGGGTCTGACCCGGGGAGGAGGCCTCTTCGCCCAGTTCCCAGGGCAAAAAGAAGTAAACCACAGGAAGAGCCCTGGTCGTGAAGGCCTCCTGTGCCCAGTGGGCGTTTCCCGCATCTCGAGTCCTCTGCAGCGTGGCCACCTGTGTGACAGTGGCCGAGTGGGTGCTGGCCTCATGCCACCTCTTCCTTCTCTGCAGGGGCAGATGTTCTCTGTGATTTGGGGGTTCATAAGCGCTTTTAAAGTTGGAAACAACCCAGGTGTCCATCAACAGACGAATGGATAAACAAACTGTGGTCTATTCACACGATGGAATATTATGCAGCTGTAAGAAGAAATGAAGTCATAAAGCATATGGCAACATGGATGAACCTGGAGGACTTTATGTTGAGTGATGCAAGCCAGACACAAAAGGACAAATACTGTATGAATGCGTTACTATGAACCAAATATATCATGTAATATATTGTTTGATTCACACACAAAAAAAACAAAAAAACAAACAAAAAACAAAACAACAAAAAACTTACATGTATCCATTACATTTAATTGAGAAATGTATAGATTTATTCATCTGTGTTTACTTTTTAGTTTTTAATTGCTTATGTTTTCAATTATTAAATGTACAAAATAAAGTTAAAAAATAAAATAAAATAAAAATAAAAATAATTAAAAAAAAAAAAAAGAGCTTTTAAAGCACTAACTTTATTTTCTTGGGATTATTTGCTTTCTTAGACTCCTTGGAGAGGTTAGCTGCCAAAGTTTGGAAAAACCCAAAGGATTTATAACTGCCAGCTTGGTAATTTTCAATTAAAAAACACTAAACAGGGGGGTGGATGTGGCTCAAATGGTTGGGCGTCCGTCTGCCATATGGAGGGACCTGGGTTCGATCCCCGGGACCTCCCGGTAAAATAAAATAAATATATATAGAAGGCTCATGGGCTGCCAGGCTCTGTGTGCCGCTGAGCTGTCGGGCCCCGGGAGCCATGCAGTAGGATGATGACGTAACAGGGGAGAGACAAGACGAGATGCTCCAAAAGCTCCAGAAGCCAGGAGCTGAGGTGGCGCAGGCAGCAGAACACCTCTCTCCTACATCGGAGGTCTCCAGGATCAAATCCTGGTGAAGACTGGAGGAGGAGGATGAGAAGAGATGGCAGGAAACAGACACAGAGAATTGCCCAGCGAATGGACACAAAACAGCAAATGGGGAAGGGGGGGTTTAAAATGGATAAAATAAATAAATAAATTCTTTAAAAAAAAAAAACTAAACAAACAAACAAACAAACCAAGAAACATAAAAGATCAACTAGCCAAAATCCTATCACTTAAAACTTACACAAATTGACGTCTCCCTGTCTCCCTGTCTCCCTGTCTCCCTGACTGCCTGGTGTCTCCAGCCCCATTCGGCAGCAACCACAGAGCTATGGTGGGAACGGTTCCATTGGGGTGATGGTGATGGAGCCCCGTTGCCAGGGCCCGAGGCCCGGGCAGACAAGCGAGCACACCTTTACAATACGCAAACACGGGGAAATCCTGCATGCCCCTCTGTAAGACATTAGTTTAAGTCTACTGTGAACTAAGCACACACTAAAAGAGGAGCTCTCTTCTACTGGCTGGCACCCCACACGTGTTAGGTGGGCTGCGTCGTCATCAGAGGTGGGTGGGTGGGCAGGAGGGAGCTACAGAGAGAGGGTTAGTGATGGATGGGTGATGGGTCCGTCGGTCCGGTTGGGGCCCAGTTGACCTGATGGCTTCCCAGCTCTAGCTGTGCAGCAAGCTGACATCCACAGCCCCTCGGCCCACCAGCCTGAGCCTGCTGGAAACTCAGGTGACCTGGGTTTGGTCATGGGTCATGTCCCTGTCCCTTGGCATGGCAAACAGCCCAGTGCCTGGCCTGAAGTTGGCTCTTCTTTAGGGAGTGAAAACAGCAGGCTTAGCTTTCTGGGGCAAGTTTTTTTAAATTTCTTTATTCTGCATCTTGAGTCAGGGCTAATGGTCCCAGAGGCCAAATGCCCACCGAGAGGCCCCCAGTGCCAGGAGCAGACCCCCCGACCTCTCAGATCAGCGTGCTGCTGCGCTCCGGGCGGCGCTCCAGACCCACGCAAGCCCTGGGGAGAAAACGCCATCCCGCAAGGGGGCGCTGCCCGCCCGGCAGCGTGCGGTCACAGGTGCAAGGAAGCGCGGCTCCCGCCAGGCCCACGCTGGGAGGTGTGCGTGCAGGGGCAGAGGAGGGTGAGCAAAGCGGGGTGGGGGCAGGCCAGAGCCCCGCCCCTGCAGGGGCTCAGCGCCGGGGAGTCTCGGGGGTCCCTCGGCCCCGCCATCCCAGCCTGCCCCGCTGGACCCCCTCGGGGTCCCCGGTTTCCCCACCCTCAAGCCTCGCGCCTCAGGAAGGGCAGGGCCGTGGGGAGTCCCTGTGTCCTAGCGTGGGCTGAAACCTGTCGGCTTGTGCAGGGTCGGTCCCCCCTGACCTTCAGGTACAGACGGTATGGAACGTGGGTTCCTGTAGGCGACTGTGATGGCTCTAGAGGCACCAGTCCCATGGCCCTGCACCCCTTGACAGCTTCCGATTTGGGGGGGCTGCTGCACTAGCCCGGAATGACACCACACAGGAGTACTTCCTCCTGGTCTTGGGACGATCTGCAGCTTTTGTGTTTTCATTAAATCTCAAGACGCCAGTAAAGGTTCAAGTTAAACCCAGAAGTGATTTTGGGACATGTCCGTTGAGCTCCTACTATGTGTCCAGGCTCTGAATTCCAGGATTCTGGGTCATTTGCGGCTCCAAATCCAACCCCACCATCCCTGGGGGCCCGTCCCCAACCCACCTATTCTCACCTGGCCTGCTCCCAGCATTGCCCACCCTGGGCCTTCTCTCACATCCAGGTGTGTTTTCCAGGGACCCCAACCCCCCAGGCCACACACCCCTCCCCCAGCAGGCCAACGCAGCCCGGAAAACCATCCTCTGACCTGGAGACAGGTGAGGTCTCTGAGGTTTCCACTTCCTCTTGCCCTTGCCCTGAAAGGGGGCAGGGAGACACCCCACCCCAACCCCAGTCCCTCCTGACCCTCCCTCTAGGGACCTGTCCCTGGGGGTCTCAGGCCCTTCCTGCTAGGCACTCATAGGATGCCCTTCGCTCCTGCCCAAGTGCCACCTCCTCCAGGAAGCCTCCCAGGACTGGCAGTTCCCAGGCACTGAGTCCTGAGGAGGGGGTGGGGGCTGCAGTCCCAGAAGCGGGGATCAGACACGGGACTGGACATGAGGTTTTGTTCCCACAAGTCACTCACTATTACTCAAACGTCTCGAGGGGGTCTCTGGGGTCTCTGACCACTCCCAGCCTCCTCTTGGGCTTGCCCCTGCTGTTGGGGGCTGGCCCCTCCTTGTGCTCTGAGCCAGCCCTGTGGAGGCCTGCCCAGATGCCACTGCTCTCCCTCAGTCTCTAACAGGGTCCTTCACTGTCTCCGGTTATTCAGAGTAGTGACAATTAAATGACATTAAATGCAGCTATGATAACCTCAGACAAAGGTTGGAACTGCCCCCCATCATGTGGTGTGAGAGAACCCACTGGTTTTCAAATAAGAAGCCAGGGGGAGTGGGAGGCAGAGAAAGGAAGCAGCTTCTTTAAATCCCACTCTGCATCCTGGCCAGTGGATTCTGATGGAACCAGTGACAGCTGACAGGAGCGTGGCCTCCTTTGGCTATGAAAAAAGTAAACTTTTGAGCAAAAAGTTTGAACACACATTTATTGAGCACCTGCTGTGTGCCTGACACTTCTCCAGAACCAGGGTCTGAAATTCCAGGAATCTAGGTCCTTTGAGGTTTAGCTTCCACAGACTGTCTGCCCTGGACCATCCCTCAGGCACCATTGATCTCCTGCGTTCCCACCCCAGCGGGGACCCTCAGCCTGGAAAACCCAGCCTCTGGCGTGGAAACAGGTGGGGGCTCTGACATTTTGGCTTCCTGCTGCCCTCAGCCTAAAGGGGGCCCATGGGACTTCCTGTCCTGAGCCCCTGGGAAGCCAGACCTCAGCCCCTCCCTGACTCTCCCCCCAGGACCTGTTCTCAGGTGGCCTCAGGCCCCTCCTGCTGGGCCCTTTACAGGGTGCACCTTACTCATGACCCTCCCAGGCCCAACCTTACCTTCTCCAGGAAGCTTCCCAGGACTGACAATTTCCGGGCACTGAGCTCCTCAGGAGCAGGACCCTGCTGAGAACAGCGGCCCCAGGTTCTGCTGAGTTAGGGGATGGGCTGTGGTCAGTGGGTGCAGGCACGGGCCCCGACTCAAGCTGGTCTGGGGGATGAAGGAGATTCCTGGGAGCCCAAGTTCCTCCCTAGGCACCCCTGGGTGCCGCCCCTGTTGGAGGAGAAATGCAGTTATCCATCTTGAATCCATGTCAAGGGGCTCTTGGAGGCTCAAAGAGCGAAGCCTCAGCCTCCAATTGTTTTACTGTATGTGGTCCTCCTTCTTTGAAAACTTTCTCTGAGAATGAGAAAACAGATGATCAAAAATGTAGAGTTTTTGAGGCCTTCTATTTTTCAATAACATTCTTCAATATTCATATAATATAGATTCCTTCTTGGGAAAAATTAGTTACTTGGCACGTTCCTGTATCAGCCCTCTCTCTTTTTTTAAAATGCTGCTTTTACACTATCATTGTATATGCCATTTACATTGTGATCTATAACTATAACTTCCAAAGTCATCTAGTCTGAGGGCTAGATATCAAGAGAATGCATGCTCTCCACTTTGGTCTCCATGCTGAGTTATTTTAAATCAACCTCTGGTGGCAAGAATTTGTCCTGCCCTGTTTTTTTTTTTTAAGATTTATTTATTTATTTATTTCTCCCCACCCCTCGTTTGTGCTCGCTGTCTGCTATCTGTGTCTGTTCATTGTGTGCTCTCTGTCTGCTCTTCTTCTTTTAGGGTTTGAGAACCAAACCTGGGACCTCCCATGTGGGAGGGAGGCACCCAATCACTTGAGCCACATCCACTCCCTGCTTGTTGTGTCTCTCATTGTGTCTCCTCGTTGTGTCTCATTATGTCATCTTTTTGCATCATCTTGCACCAGCCCTTCATGCCAGCCCATTGCATCAACTTGCTGTCTTGCTCGTCTTCTTTAGGAGGCACTAGGAACGGAACCTGGGACCTTCCATGTAGGAGGTGGGTGCCCAACTGCTTGAGCCACATCTACTCCCCCATCTGCTGTGTTTTGTCTTTTTTTTTTTAATTTGTTTCCTTTTTCTTTTTTTCTTTTTCTTTTATCTGCTGTGTTTTCAAGAAGCGCTCCAGGGCGCCCACACCTGCCTGTTTTCCATGCACTTCGCCAGCAGCAGTGTGGCTGGTGAAAACTCTTGGATGACACCTTCCTCTCCCCTGACTTCTGTGACCTGTCCCTTCCACCCTTCAGGAATGAGTGTTGTTCTAGAGGGGTCCGAGTCCAGCTTCATCCCCCTCCCCATGTGACTTGATTCTTCTACTGTTGGGGCACTACACTAGGTAATAGGTTGACCAGATGACCTATTGAGACCTGGAAACAGGGACTTTGGTTGCAATGACTGTTGACCAAAGGTCAGACTTCACAGGTTAAAGGCACAGTCCTCCACCATACTGCCCTCATTTCACATAGCAGCTGCAAGTGTGGGGGTTCCCTGGGCCACCCTCATCTCTGAGAACCATCTACAAAGTCAAGGGGTTCCCACTACTTCAGACTCAATAATTCAACAGAACCAGAACAATTTACTGAACTCAGGAAAGCACTATACTTATGATTATAGTTTTATTATATCAAAAATGATACAAATAAGAAGAAACCAAAAGAAGAGACGGGTAGAACGAGATCCAGGAGAAGCTCAGGGTCCTCTCCCTGTGGGGTCAGGGTGACTTCTCCTGGCATAGGAACTTGTAATGATACGTTGAGTGGCCTTCGTGTCTGGTTTCTTTCACTTAACACAGTGTTTTCAGGGTTCATCCATGTTGTACCATGTATCAGAACTTCATTCCTTTTTTGGCTGAATAAATATTCCATTGTAGGTATGGATCAAAGCAAAAAATCGTGTTAGGGCGGCTTTGTTCACTGAGAAGCCTCCTCAGATTCGTTCGACAAGGTCAGTTCCGATGTATGAGATGGCTGATAGAAGGCTGGTGATTACAGTGGCTCCTCAAAAGGATATTTGTCCTCATACGACATTTTATTTCTCCATTCATCTGTTGAAGGACACTTGGGTCATTACATATTTGTTTCAGTTATCAATCATTTTAAAAACTTTATAGCTAAATGTGAGTCATCTTAGGATAAGGCGAAAAGCCAAAGTCTTAGTCTCCTGTAATCAATGATAACATCCTAGAATATTTTTACAGCCATTTGGTAACTTAAAACTTATTTATAATACAAATACTTATCTACTTTATTTTCAAAATATGAACTAGGGGATCGAATGATGTGTGCCACCTGCCACCTGCACATCAGCAATGATTTGGCTTAAATTTCAAGCTATTAAAAAAAAAAAAGACTGAAGCTAAATTTATCCCAGAATTGCAACCAGATACCTTAGGAATGAGAGCCAGCTCCAGGGCATGCCTGGCCTGAGCCCAAGGCAGATTTGTAATTTGATCCTGAGAGACACTCCCTGGAATACACAGCCCCTCCTCAGTCATGTGGTGGGAGGATTCCTACAACACCTAGACATCAAGTGAAAAAGCCGCTCAGTGGAGCCACAGAGTGAGGTCAGGATCATTGGCTTCTGCAAATATTGCAACCACTAATCTGTTTTCTAGCTCTATTGATTTGCCAATTCCGGATATTTCATATAATTGGAATCATACAATTTTGTGTCTGAATTCTTTCACTTAAAGTAATGTTTTCAAGGGTCAGCCATGTTGTAGCGTGGATCAATACTTCATTTCTTTTTATGGCTGAATAATATTCCGTCGTAGGGATGGACCACATTTTGTTTATCCATTTGTCACATCGTGGGCATTTGAGTCACATCATATTTGTTTCACTGTCACAATTCACAAAGTCTTGTGTTAAACCCATGTCACAGGCCAAAGAGTGAAATTGTGCTGCAGCATGTAAAACAGAATGTAAACTTGATGGGGGAGGCCTGGGAACGCCCAGCAAATTGGATTCTGTCCAACACCGAGGTC
Source organism: Tolypeutes matacus (assembly GCA_026826555.1). NCBI lineage: Eukaryota > Metazoa > Chordata > Mammalia > Cingulata > Chlamyphoridae > Tolypeutes > Tolypeutes matacus. The sequence continues at coordinate 873,138 of JAKSZT010054578.1, forward strand.
TTTTGAGTATTAAGAAATGGGGAAAAAAAAAGACAAAACATTATGCTAGATGAAAGAAACCAGACACAAAGTACTGCATACTGTATGATTCCATCTATATAAAATGTAAATATAAATCAATTTATAAAGATGGAATTGGATTAGTGGTTACGTAGGGCTGGGGAAGTACAGAGGGATTGAGAGGTTACTGCTAAGGGGAGTTTTTCTTTTTGGAGTAATGAAATTGTTCTAAAATTTTTGTCGTCGGGAGGCGGCTGTGGCTCAGTCGGTGGGGCTCCCGTTTACCATATGGGAGGCCCCGGGTTCGGTTCCCGGGGCCTCCTGGTGGGGGCGGGCCCGCCTGCACGGCGTGGTTAGCTGACCCAGCGAGCACAAGAAGCAAGGGGGGATAAATGAATAAATAAATAAAATCTTTAAAAAAAAAAATAAAATAAAATTTTTGTCGTGATGAATGCACAGCACTGTGACTATTCTAAAAGCCACTGAATGTGCACTTTGGATTTATACTATGTGAATATATCTCACGGAAACTGCTAAAAAAAACACCCCACATCGCAACTGCACGCTTGTGCCGGCTGCTCCTGAGCCTTCCCCTTGGCCAGCGCGGAGGCGTCGTCACGGGGCCTCCCTCCCAGGTTCCCACCCGCGGAGACCTGGCTTGGCTGATGCTCCCGGACAGCGCCCGGGGCGCTGGCGGAGGCTGGGCCGCGCCGCTCAGGGGAGACCGAGGGCTTGAAAGGGCTGGCGGACACCGCTCTGCGCCCTTTTGGGAAAGGGACGGGTCCGGCTCTCCCGCAGGCAGCGGGGGCCAAACCCTGCGGGACCCCGAGATTGCGGGCCAAGGCGCCCGCAGCACTCGGCCAGAGCCGCCCCCGGGCCCCGCCCCTAGGCCTGGCTGGCCCCGCCCCGCCCCGGACCCGGCCCCTAGGCCTGGCTGGCCCCGCCCCCCGCGCCGATTGGCCGAGCGGCCAGCCAGGTCCGCGCCGGGAAGACCCGGAGCTGCGGAGGGCGCCGGAGGGAGCGGCCCCGGCCCTGCTGCGCATGCTCGCGGCGTGACCCCGGCCTGAGGTGAACGCCGAGCGGAGGCGGCGGCCGGGCGCCGAGGCTGAGGGACCCGCCGCGGCGCCTCGCAGGAGAGAGGGCCCCGCTGCCGTCGCCGCCCGGCCGGTGCCCGGTGAGGACACCCTGCGGGTCGGGGAGGGTCCCGGGTCGCGCGGCGTGGACGCGTCCGCGGCAGGACTTCACCTGGGGTCCCACAGGGCTGCTGATGCTCGGGTGGGCGCTCCCGGCTCTGGTCCTCAGGCCGCCACCTGGGTCTTCGCCCGCGCTTCGCCTCCTTCCTCCCCGCGCCTCCTTCCCCCAACCCGCCGGCTCCTCGGACTGGGTCCTGACACCCCCAAGTCGGGGAGCCCCGCGTCGGCGCCTTTCTCGGGCCGCCCCAGCCCCTCCCGCCTTTGAGGCTCTGGAGGTCCCTGCAGCGGGATGGAGGCGACTCGGCCACGGGAGATAACTGGGGCGGGAGAGACGCCCAGAGCCTTGTTCTGGAGGTGATGGTAACGGTAGAGAGGAGAGGAGCGGGGAGCTGGGGCCATTTCGTTGCAGCAAGACGGTGTTTGATGATATTACACTGGGTGAAGGAGGAGTAAAAGTGAAACTAAGTCTCTGAGCGGCGGCATTAGGGGAAAGGAGGTGCCAACGCATGAAATTCCCACCAAAAGAAGCTCCGCCCTGAATACTAGAGTAGCTGTTTTCACTGTTGCTTTGAAAAATCTTCCATCAATGATGTGCACCTGCTCCTACAAAGACTCCTGCCATCCCGGGAGCGGTCCAATCACAGCCCTCCATGAACCGCCCCCCCCACACACAGTGATTGTCAGGGAAGCACATGTCAGCATCAGCCCAGATCGTTCACAAACAAGAACTCATCACCCTTTCCCTAACCGCTATTAAGAACTCCTGTTAAATTTGCCACTTTTCCTATTTCACAGATGAAACCAGCCCGGCGAGGTAAGGGATTTGTGGTTGATGGTATTTATCTCCCTTATGGATAAAGGTAACCCTCTTGCTCCACCATCAGCTGCCAGGCAAGGTTGTTGGCTTTCAGAACCCCATCAACAAGGGATTGGGCCTTGTGTTCCTTTTCTGTTGCTGCTGTGACACCATCTTCGTTGCTTAAAACAACACAAATTTATTATCTTACAGTTCTGGAGTCAGGAGCCTGGCATGGATCTCACTGAGTTAAAATCAAGGTGCATTCCTTCTGGAGCCTCTGGGAGTGAAGATGTTTCCTTTCCTTTTCCAGCTTCTAGGGGCCGCCCACATTCCTTGGCTCCTGGTTCCAGCAATCTAGCATCCCTCTGACCCTGCTTCCATCATCACTCCTCTTTCTCTGACTCTCTTCTTCCTCCTTCTTGCACTTTTAAGGACGCTTGTGATTATGTTTGGGCCCTCTCAGATAATTCAGGATAATATCCTGGTTAGCAACCTTAATTCCACCTGTTATCTTATTCCCTTTCCCATGTAAAGTGACATGGGAATCTTTTTTATTTGTTTGTTTGTTTTGGAGGTACTGGGGATTGAACCCAGGACCTTGTACATGTGAAGCAAGTGCTCAACCATTGAGCTACACCCACTCCCCAAGACATGGACATCTTTAGGGGGCTGTTCTACCTCCCATAGACCTTATGGGTCTAAGAGTCTCCTACCAGTTCTTAACCTTTCTCAGGTTTACGCTGAGCCCTCTTTATGCTTCAGGGTCTCCTTTGTGGTGACCAACAGCATGGCAGTTGTGTAGGTTAATTAGGTGACTGGAGACTCAGCAATAGTAAACCACCAGAGTGGGGAGTTGGGGAGATGGTGCAGAGTAAGTGAAGTAAGGCAACTATTAAGCCCCTTGAGCTTTTAAATTCATTTATTCTTCACTTTCTAAAAGTCTAATTCAGTGAATGCTTACTAAATGAAAATTTAAATTTTCAAAATATATACATCAGAGGGAACAGGTGTTGCTCAGTAGTTGAGCATCTGCTTCGCATGTACAAGGTCCAGGATTCAATCTCCAGTACCTCCTAGAAAAAAAATCTGTTAAAAAAAAAAAAAAAAAAAAAAATATATATATGTATATGTATATGTATATTTATATTTATATTTGTATGTGTGTGTATACACACGCATTAGAGCCCAATTATTTACCTTAAAACAGCTGCCTCTCAACCCTTCCCTTTATACTTGAAAAATGAATTGCTAGGTTAGGGATGAATCCAGGAAATAGACTGACTCAGCCTGAAACTACCTGGGACATGCCCACCTCTGTTCATGGAGTGGCTGAAAAACTGTTCAACCTATGGACTAGAAATTGCAAACTCCTCAGAGGATGTGGCATTGTCAGTGTTTCTCAAAGTATCAGAATCAAATGGAGACTGGCTAAAATGTGAATTCCTGGGTCTCTCTCCAGACTCTCTGAGTCAGAGGTTTAGAGGTAGAGTAGTTCAGGATTTTGCATTTTTGGACAAGTATCTGGGTGATTCTTATGTATTCTGGAGTTGGAGAACCACTGGAGACTTCATTTGCTTTTTTCTTAATATAGAACACTGTGGGGAGGCGGATGTGGCTCAAATGGTTGGGCGTTGCCATATGGAGGGACCTGGGTTCGATCCCCGGAACCTCCTGGTAAAATAAAATATATATATATATATAGAAGGCACATGGGCTGCCAGGCTCTGTGTGCCACTGAGCCGTTGGGCCCCGGGAGCCATGCAGCAGGATGATAACGTAAGAGGGGAGAGACAAGAAGAGATGCTCCAAAAGGTCCAGAAGCCAGGAGCTGAGGTGGCACAGGTGGCAGAATACCTCTCTCCTACATCGGAGGTCTCCAGGATCGAATCCTGGTGAAGACTGGAGGAGGAGGAGGATGAGAAGAGATGGCAGGAAACAGACACAGAATTGCCCAGCGAATGGACACAAAAACAGCAAATGGGGAAGGGGGGGTTTAAGATGGATAAAGTAAATAAATAAATCTTTTAAAAAAAAAAAAAAAAAAAAAGAGCCCTGTGGTTTGGAGCTATGTACCCCAGAAAAACATGTTCTTAAACTCAATCCATCCCTTGTAAATCCCTTGTAAATAAGAGCTCTTCAAGATGTTTTACTTCAGTTAAAGTGTGGCCCAAATCAATCAGGTTGGGCTTCAATCTGGATTCCAGGAGTCCTTTATAAACTGAGTAAGAGTCAGACAAAAATGTCACAGAGGGAGCAGCCAGAAGCTGAAAGTCAATGGAACTGGAAAAGAAGGGAGAGGCCAAAAAAAAGGCCACAATATGCATTGACATGTGACAGAGGATCCCAGGACCAGGGATCACCAGCAGCTAGTCCCAGAACACAAAGCGACGCCTTGATTTGGACTTCTGTTCTCAAAACCGTGAGCCAATAAATTTCCATTGTTTAAGCCTACCCATTGCATGGTATTTGCTTTAGCAATGAGAAACTAAAACTAATATCTTTATTGAGATATAATTCACTGCTGTGCAATTCATCCATTTAAAGTATACAGTTCAATGGTTTTCAGTATATTCATGGAATCATCACCACAGTCAATTTTCATCACCCCAAAAAGAAACCCTGTACCCATTAGCAGTCACTTGCCATTTTCCTCCCCACTCCTCCTCCATCCCCTAGGCAACCACAAATCAACTTCCTGTCTCTATAGATTTGCCTTTCTGGACATTTCATATAAATGAAATAATACAAAATATGGTCTTTTGTGACTGGCTTCCTTCTTTCACTTAGCATAATGATTTCAAGGTTCATCCATGTTGTAGCATGAATGTATTTCAATTTATTTTATTGCCAAACAGGATTCCATTGTATGGCTATACCAAATTTTATTTATCCATTCATATGCTGACAGACATTTGGGTTGTTTCTACTTTTTTGACTATTATGAATAATGCTACTGTGAACATTCATGTTCAAGCTTTTCTGTGGACATGTGTTTTTATTTCTCTTGGGTAGATACTTAGGAGTGGAATTGCTGGGTCATATGGTAACTCTGTTAACCCTTTGGTGAACTGCCAAACTGTTTCCAAAATGGCTGTAGTATTTTACATGCCCAGCAGCCCTGTCTGATATTTCCACTTTCTCTTTGCTGAATACAGGATTCTTATTTGACAGCTTTTTTCTTTGAGAACTTTGAACTACCTACCTTCTGGCCTCTATTGTTTGTGCTGAAAAGTCAGCTATTATTCTTATTGGGATTCCTTGTTAATGACAGGTCATTTCTTTTGCTGCTTTCAAGATTTTCTCCTTGTCTTTGAAATCAGCATTTTTACTATGATTTTTCTGTTTGTAGGTCTCTTTGTGTGTGTCCTTCTTGGAGTTTGTTGAGCTTCTGGATATGTAGATTATTGTTTTTCAATAAAATTGGGAAGTTTTCAGCCATTGTTACTATAAACATTTTTTCTTCTCCTTTCTCTTCGGTACTCCCATTATATGTATGTTGATGCATTTCATGGTATTCCACATTTCTTTATGTTCATGGTTTTTGTTGTTGTTTGTTTTGTTTTTAGCCTCTTTTCTCTCTGTTCTGCAGCTTGAATAATCTCTATTGATCTATTTTTGAATTCACTAATTCTTTCTTCTGGCAGTTCAAATCTCCTGTTGAGCCCCTCTAGTGAATTTTTCATTCCAATTATTATACTTTTTAATTCCAGAATTTCCATTTGGTTCTTTTTAAAAATTTCTGTCTCTTAATTGATGCTTTTTATTTGATGCAGCATTGTCATCATATCGTCCTTTATTTCTTTTTTTTTTTTTTTTTTTTTTGCTTTAAAATGACATTTTATTAGTTCATATTGTTCTCTAGACTGTCCGGGCTCAGCTAGGTGGTTCTTTAACATTTGGTGTGGGTTGGGGTCAGTCGTGTGGTTGCATTCACCTGAGAGCTTGGCCAGGGCTTGAATGTCCAAGATGTCCTCACTCACGTCTGGTATCTCACTTAGGATGGCTGGGATTCTGTCTGTGCATGGTCTGTCATTATTTAGTACTCTAGCCCAAGCTTTTTTACAACGGGCAAAAATAGAAGATGCAAGACTTGTTAAGACCTAGGCCAAGAAATTATATGGTGTCACTTCTGCTACATACTGTGGGACAAAGGAAATCACAGGCCAGCCCAGATTCATGAGGTGAGGAAATGTACTCTACTTTTAATTTTTTATTTACCATGGTAACATTTATATATACCATATAATTTGCCAATTTAGCCCGTTTTTAATCAGGGAAGTTGTGAGTTTTCAGAAAAATCATGCATAAAATACAGGGTTCCCTTATAGCACCCTATTATTAACACCTTTCATTGGTGTGATACGTTTGTTACAATTGATGAAAGCACATTTTTGTGATTGTACTATTAACTATAGTCCATGGTTTAACTTAGGGTTCAGTTCCATGGATTTTTAATTTTTTTTTTTAAGATACGGGGCCTGGGGATTGAACCCTGGACCTCATATGTGGGAAGCTGGCGCTCAACCATTGAGCCACATTGGCTTCCCTGAGTTGCTTTTTTTCGTGTTTGCTTGTTTGTTTTTTTGTTTTTAGGAGGCACTGGGACCGAACCTAGGACCTCCTACTTGGGAAGCAGGCACTCATCCAGTTGAGCCACGCCTGCTCCCAATGGCTTTTTTTTTTTTTTTTAACCTTTTTTGTACATTTAATAATTGAAAATATAAACAATTAAAAACTAAAAAGTAAACATAGATGAATATATACATTTTTCAATTAAATATAATGGATACATATAACTTTGAATCAAACAATATGTTACACAATATATTTGGTTCATAGTAACACATTCATACAGTATTTGTTCTTTTGTGTCTGGCTTGCTTCCCTCAACATGTCCTCCAGGTTCATCCATGTTTTCATATGCTTTACGACTTCATTTCTTCTTACAGCTGCATAATATTCCATCGTGTGAATAGACCACAGTTTGTTTATCCATTCTTCTGTTGATGGACACCTGGGTTGTTTCCAACTTTTGGCAATGGTGAAGGTGGCTATGAACATTGGTGTGCAGATGTCTGTTCATGTCACTGCTCTCAGTTCTTCTGGGTATATACCCAGAAGTGGTATTGCAGGGTCACGTGGCAAGTCTATATTCAACTTCTTTAGGAACTGCCAAACAGTCCTCCATAGTGGCTGTACCATCCTGCATTCCCACCAACAGTGAAGAAGTGTTCCTGTCTCTCCACATCCTCTCCAACACTTGTAGTTCTCTGCCTTTTTAATAGTGGCTATTCTGATAGGTGTGAAATGCTATCTCTTGTAGTTTTTTTTTTTGTTTTGTTTTAATTTTTTATTTTATTTTACTGGGAGGTCCTGGGGATCGAACCCAGGTCCCACCATGTGGGAGACGGACGCCCAACCATTTGAGCCACATCCACCCCCTCTCATTGTAGTTTTGATTTGCATTTCCCTAATCATGAGTGATGTTGAGCATTTCTTCATGTGTTTTTTTCCATTTGTATTTCTTCTTCAGAGAAATGTCTATTCAAGTCTTTCGCCCATTTTTTAATTAGGTCGTTTGTCTTTTTATTGTTGAGTTGTAACATCTCTTTTTTTTTTTTTAACTTTATTTTGTACATTTAATAATTGAAAACATAAGCAATAAAAAACTAAAAAGTAAACACATGAATAAATATATACATTTCTCAATTAAATGTAATGGATACATGTAAATTTTTTTTGTTGTTTGTTTTTTGTTTTTTTTGGTTTTTTTTGTGTGTGAATCAAACAATATATTACACAATATACTTGGTTCATAGTAATGCATTCATACAGTATTTGTCCTTTTGTGTCTGGCTTGCTTCACTCAACATAATGTCCTCCAGATTCATCCATGTTGCCATATGCTTTATGACTTCATTTCTTCTTACAGCTGCATAATATTCGATCTTGTGAATAGACCACAGTTTGTTTAACCATTCATCTGTTGATGGACACCTGGGTTGTTTCCAACTTCTGGCAATGATGAATAATGTGGCTATGAACATTGGTGTGCAGTTGTCTGTTCATGTCACTGCTCTCAGTTCTTCTGGGTATATACCCAGTAGTGGTATTGCAGGGTCACGTGGCAAGTCTATATTCAACTTCTTTAGGAACTGCCAAACAGTCCTCCATAGTGGTTGTACCATCCTGCATTCCCACCAACAGTGAAGAAGTGTTCCTGTCTCTCCACATCCTCTCCAACACTTGTAGTTCTCTGTCTTTTTAATAGTGGCCATTCTGATAGGTGTGAAATGATATCTCACTGTAGTTTTGATTTGCATTTCCCTAATCATGAGTGATGTTGAGCATTTCTTCATGTGTTTTTTTGCCATTTGTATTTCTTCTTTGGAGAAATGTCTATTCAAGTCTTTGGCCGATTTTTTAATTGGGTCATTTGTCTTTTTATTGTTGAGCTGTAACATCTCTTTATATATCCTGGATATTAAACCCTTATCAGATATGTGATTTCCAAATATTTTTTCCCATTGAATCGGCTACCTTTTCACCATTCTGACAAAGTCCTGTAAGGTGCAAAAGTGTTTAATTTTGAGGAGGTCCCATTTATCTACTTTTTCTTTTGTTGCACGCGCTTTGGGTGTGAAGTCCAAGAAACCACCACCTACTACAAGGTCTTGAAGATGTTTCCCTACATTTTCTTCTAGTAGTTTTATGGTCCTGGCTTTTATATTTAGATCTTTGATCCATTTTGAGTTGATTCTTGTATAGGGGGTGAGATAGGGGTCCTATTTCATTCTTTTGGTTATAGATATCCAGTTCTCCCAACACCATTTGTTGAAGACACTGTTTTTTCCCATCAGCGTGGGCTTGGTAGGTTTGTCAAAAACCAGTTGACTGTATAGGTGAGGGTTTATTTCTGGATTCTCAATTCTATTCCACTGATCGATATGTCTATCTTTATGCCAGTAACATGTTGTTTTGACCACTGTAGCTTTGTAATATGTTTCAAGGTCAGGCAGTGAAATTCCTCCCACATTGCTCTTCTTTTTTAGAATACTTTTGGCTATTTGGGTGCACTTACCCTTCCAGATGAATTTGGTAATTGCCTTCTCTAATTCTGTAAAGTAAGCTGTTGGGATTTTGATTGGTATTGCATTGAATCTATAAATCAGTTTGGGCAAGATTGACATCTTTATGATATTTATTCTTCCAATCCATGAACACGGAATGTCTTTCCATTTGTTTAGGTCTTTTAAAATTTCTTTTAGCATTGTATTGTAGTTTTCTGCATATAGGTCCTGTACTTCCTTGGTTAAATTAACTCCTAGGTATTTGAGTCTTTTTGTTGCTATTGAAAATGGAATTTTCTTCCTGATTTCCTCCTCAGATTGTTCAGTACTAGTGTACAAAAACATTACTGATTTTTGCGTGTTGATCTTATATCCTGCCACTTTGCTGAACTCATTTATTAGTTCAAGTAGCTTTGTGGTGGATACTTCAGGATTTTCTAAATACAGGATCATGTTATCCGCAAACAGTGAGAGTTTTACTTCCTCTTTTCCTATTTGGATGCCTTTAATTTTTTTGTCTTGTCTAATTGCCATCGCTAGAACTTCTAGTACAATGTTGAATAACAATGGTGACAGTGGGCATCCTTGTCTTGTTCCTGATCTTAGGGGGAAAGCTTTCAACCTTTCCCCATTGAGTATCATGTTGGCTGTGGATTTTTCATATATGCCTTTTATTATATTGAGGAATTTTCCTTTTATTCCTATCTTTTGAAGTATTTTTATCAAAAAAGGATGTTGAATTTGTTCGAATGCCTTTTCTGCATCTATTGAGATGATCATGTGGTTTTTTTCCTTCAACTTGTTAATGTGGTGTATTACATTGATTGATTTTCTTATGTTGAACTAGCCTTGCATACCAGGAATAAATCACACTTGGTCGTGATGTATAAGTCTTTTGATATGCTGTTGGATTCGATTTGCAAGTATTTTGTTGAGAATTTTTGCATCTATGATCATGAGAGAGATTGGTCTGTAATTTTCTTTTCTTGTGGAATCTTTATCTGGCTTTGGTATTAGGGTGATGTTGACTTCATAAAATGTGTTGGGTAATTTTCCCTCCTCTTCAATTTTTTGGAAGAGTTTAAACAGGATTGGTGTTAATTCTTTTAGAAATGCTTGGTAGAACTCACCTGTGAAGCCATCTGGTCCTGGACTTTTCTTTGCTGGGAGATTTTTGATGACGGATTCAATCTCCTTAATTGTGATTGGTTTGTTAAGTTCTTGTATTTCTTGTTGTGTCAGTGTAGGTTGGTTATGAGTTTCTAGAAATTTGTCCATTTCATCCAGGTTGTCTAGTTTGTTGGCATTTAGTTTCTCATAATATCCTCTTATGATTCTTTTTATTTCTGTGAGGTCATTTGTAATTACCCCCCTTTCATTTCTGATTGTATTTATTTGCATCTTCTCTCTTTTTTTCTTTGTTAGTCTAGCAAGGGGTTTGTCAATTTTATTGATCTTCTCAAAGAACCAGCTTTTGGTTTTATTGATTTTCTCTATTGCTCTTTTGTTCTCATTTTCATTTATTTCCACTCTAATCTTTATTATTTCTTTCCTTCTTTTTGCTTCGGGGTTGGTTTGCTGTTCTTTTTCTAGTTTCTCAAGTTGTTCAGTTAAATCTTTGAGTTTAGCTCTTTCTTGTTTCTTAATATAGGCATTTAGGGCTATAAATTTCCCTCTCAAGACTGCCTTTGCTGTATCCCATAAGTTTTGATATGTTGTGTTCTCATTTTCATTTGTCTCAATATATTTACTGATTTCACTTGCAATTTCTTCTTTGACCCACTGAATATTTAGGAGTGTGTTGTTCAGTCTCCACACATTTGCAAATTTCCTTTTTTCCTGTCTGTTATTGATTTCTAGTTTCATTCCATTATGATCTGAGAAGGTGCTTTGTATACTTTCAATCTTTTTATATTTATTGAAAGCTGTATTGTGACCTAACATGTGGTGTATCCTGGAGAAAGATCCATGGGCACTTGAGAAGAATGTATAACCCGCTGAGTTTGGATGCAGTGTTCTGTATATGTCTGTTAGGTCTAACTTGTTTATCATATTGTTCAAGTTCTCTGTTTCCTTGTTGATCTTCTGTCTAGTTGTTCTATCTAATGATGTGAGAGGGGTGTTGAAGTCTCCGACGATTATTGTAGAAATGTCTGTTTCTCCCTTCAGTTTTGCCAGAGTTTGTCTCATATATTTTGGGGCACCCTGGTTAGGTGCGTAGATATTTATGACTGTTATATCTTCCTGGAGGATCGTCCCTTTTATTAATATATAATGGCCTTCCGCATCTCTTATCACTTTTTTGCATTTGAAGTCTGTTTTGTCTGATATTAGTATAGCTACCCCTGCTCTTTTCTGGTTACTATTCGCATGGAGTATCTTTTTCCAACCTTTTACTTTCAGCCGGCTTGTATCCTTGGGTCTGAGATGAGTTTCTTGTAAGCAGCATATGGATGGCTCATGTTTTTTTATCCATTCTGTCAGCCTGTATCTTTTGATTGGGGAATTTAATCTATTCACATTCAATGATATTACTAAAATGCACTATTTATTTCCTCCATTTTATTCTTTGGTTTTCATATGTCATCTTATTTTTGTCTTTCTTTTTACTCTGTTGGTTATCCTTTCTGCTTTTCTTTCTTCTATACTCTCCTCCAAGCCTCTCTCTCCTGTCTTTTTCTTTCAGGTTGTAAGGCTTCCTTTAATATTTCCTGCAAAGGTGGATTCTTTTTTGTAAACTCTCTTAGTTTCTGTTTGTTTGTGAATACTTTATATTCACCTTCATATTTGAAGGACAGTTTTGCTGGATAAAGAATTCTCGGCTGGCAGTTTTTCCCTTTCAGTTTCCTAATTGTATCATACCACTGTCTTCTCGCCTCCATGGTTTCTGAAGAGAAATCCGCACAAAGTCTTACTGGACGTCCTTTGTACATGATCGTTTGCTTCTCTCTTGCTGCTCTGAGAATTTTCTCTTTATCTTTGACATTTGACATTCTGAATAATATGTGTCTTGGTGTAGGTCTATTTGGATTTATTCTTATTGGGGTATGGTGTGCTTCTTGGACATGTAAGTTCATTTCTTTCGTGAGAGTTGGGAAATTTTCAGCTATTATTTCCTCAAATACTCTTTCTGCCCCTTTTCCTTTCTCTTCTCCTTCTGGAACTCCAATGACACGTATGTTCTTGCGTTTTGTGTTGTCATTCAACTCTCTGAGCCCCTGCTCAATTTTTTCCATTCTTTTCTCTCTCTGTTCTTTTCTCTCTTCAATTTTAGCTGCTCTGTCTTCAGTATCACTTATTCTTTCTTCTATCATTTCGAGTCTGCTGTTGTATGCTTCAAATATATTTTTTACTTCACCTATTGTGTCTTTCATTCCCATGAACTCCGTTACTTTTCTGTTCATGATTTCAAATTCTTCTTTACGTTCGCGCAATGACTTCTTGATGTCATTGATCTCTTTAACTATATTCTCTTTCATCTCATTAATTTTATTTTGGAAATGTGTGCTCATCTCACTGATTAGTTCTCTCAAATTCTGCATCTCTTCTGGGACTTTGCTGTATTCCTTTTCTTGGGCCATGTCTTCTATTTTCTTAGTATGGCCCGTAATTTTTTGTTGGTGCTTAGGCATCTGGTTAGTTTGTATTTTACTTAGATGCTATATCTCTTTCTCTTTTATGGGGTTTTAGTGGCAGGAGGCCGTGAGTTACCACCGCTCTTTGATTTTTGGCTCAACCTTGATTGTTAGGATTGTTCTGCTGGTTGCTCAAAACTGGGCACTGGACCCAGTAATTGGTTGTAGAGTCGTTTCCTAGGGCCTTGGGCAGGGAGGCTATAGAGGCCAGGAAAAGCCTCTCTTACTTATTAATTTTCTTACGTGCTCTTCCTTGGTCTGCCAGGAGATGGCGCTTCTTGGCAGCTCTCAATTCAATGCCTGGTCGGAGTGTATTTGTTGTGACACAGACCAGATCAATGTGATAGAGCTTCCTGTCTGGGGGCTAGGAGCCCTGTGATTCAAACTTTCTGAGACAGTTCTCCAGACTTCTCTCGTAGCGCCCCCCTTTTCCCAGCTAGGAAATATTTCCGCTCCCTTCTGAATCCTCAACAATCAGTCCCTGTTAGTAGAGGAGGAGATTGGGAGGTTTGTATATCTTTAGCCCCTTGCAGGCTCCAAGGCAAACAATGGCGCAGCCCCACCCGGCCTGGAAGGGCTCTTAGGACAGGGCAGACCAAACCTGGGAGTCCAAAGCAGGGTCAGCCCCAGGCTCTCTCTCCCCTCTCCCGTGGTGTCCTCAACAATTAGTCCAGGCTAGAAGAGAGGGAGGTTGCGAGGGTCGGATTTCTCCAGTCCTTTCTAGGCTCCCAGGGCAAACTGCCCTGTGGAAGGGTCCGTGGGGCTCTGCAGCCCAAATTTCAGGTCAGAACCTGAGTCAGCCTAAGGCTGTGTCCCTCTTTCTCTCCTTTCCGGGAGTGGCAGATCCCTGAAGCCCCCTTTGTCTGTGGTCGCAGGCCCAGGGGCCCGAGAGTTCTGAAGAGTGTGGGGGAGGGTGCCGGCAGCAGCAGAAGCTGCTACTTGCAACTCACGGTTCTGTACTCACGATTTCCCTCTTCTGTCCCTCTCTCCTCTGGTTGGTGTGCAGCCTTCACTTGCTGTCCTAAACCCTAGAAGATCTTTTTTGGGGCTGTTTCAGCTTGTCCTCTAGCTATTTTTCTGGAGAAGAGATTCCCGTGTCTTACTAGTCCACCATCTTCCCGGAAGTCCCCTTTATTTCTTTAAACATTAGTTTAAACATATTTATAATGGTTTCTTTTAAATCTTTTTCTGTTAAATCCCTCTCACAGGCACTTTCTTTTGCCTGCTTTTTCCCTCTTATGTATGGGTAATACTTGCCTGTTTCTTTTCTTTTTTTTTTTTCCTATCCTTGCTGCGCAGGTCTGGGACGCCTTTTTTCTTTTTTTTTTTTCACCAAGAGATCCTGGAATTGAACCCGGGTCCTCCATATGGTAAAGGCAAGCTCAAGTGCTCAAGTGCTTGAGCCATAGCCGCTTCCCTTACCTGTTTCTTTACATGTGTTGTAATTTTTTTGTTGGAAACTGGACATTTTAGATCATACATTGCAGCAACTCTGGATATTGGTCCTCCTCTTCCAGAATTTATTATTGTTATTTGCTTATTTGTTTAGTGACTGTCTTGATTATTTTAGGGAAGTCTATTTCCTCTCCACCTTGTTAAGCCTCTGATGCTGTTCCTCAGGGAGGCAAGGCTTTGGGTGTGCCCATAGGCCCCCTGGGAGGACAGTGGTACTCAGCTCCCTGTCACCCTGGCCTTGACCACACCCAGCTGGTAAACGCCACTAATTGCCTGCTGATTGCTTTATTATTTACAACAATGTCCTGAGGGCATGAATTCCCCTACAAACCATTCTAATAAGATTGTGGCTCCTCCCCAGGAATAGTATCTGAAGTCAGCGTTTGATATTTGTCTGAGGCCAGCAGGACTCCTCCCATCTGTCTTTTTCCCCAGTTCTCTCCTGCAAACTAGCTGGCCTACAGTCTAGGCTGCATCTTCTTTAGAGCCAGGGATCTGCTCCCAGTTCCCTTCTCCACTTCACTGTTTTTGAGAGCACTCTTAGTTTAAAGTTTTCTAGGCTCTGTTCCAAATGAAGTCAGTTCCTTTGGGGAGAGATTAGGTGCTCAAAAGGCCTGTTTCTCCCCCCAGGCAAATTGTCTGAGCCTGGGCTCTGGAGCTGGGAGTGGGGACAATGGCAAGTTTCTCTCTGAGTGATAGCCCCACTCTAGAAGCTGAGCCCTCAGTGGAAGGCATGGGAAGTAGCCTGACTTGCCTCTCCTGGCGTGGAGCCACTGCCTCATTAGCCCGGGAAAGGACTCTCAAGGCCCCAGGATTCTCAGGCCACCATGCCCAAGGTAGAGCCTCTATCCCATGAGTGAGGGTTGAGCAGGAGACCATACCTCTTAATCCCACTTGCCTAGGACTTCTCAGCAACAGGTAGCTGGGGGCAGGGTGAGAAATGCTAAGGTCTTACACCTCCTGGGAAGAAAGCCTTCCAACTGGGAGCTTGGGGGGTAGGGGGTGGCGCTGCTGTGTGTTCTTTGCTGTAGCCACATCTAGAGTCTCCTCCTAGCTGCACTGGGAGAGGGGAAGGAGGGAGGGAGGGAGCTGCAGACTCTCACCTTTCTAACCGAATTTTTAAAATTTTAAGATTACTTATTTATTCCCCCTCCACCCTGGTTGTTTTTGCACTCACTATCTGCTCTCTGTGTGTTCTTCTGTGTCTGCTTGTCTTCTCCTTTTGGTGGCACCAGGACCAATCCTGGGACCTTCCAGAGTGGGAGAGAGGCGCTCAATCTCTTGCAGCACCTCTGCTCCTTGGTCTGCTGCATCTCTTATTGTCTCTCTTCTGTGTCTCTTTGTTGCATCATCTTGCTGCCCTAGCTCTCCATGCGGGCCAGCACTCCTGCACTGGCCAGCTCTCCACTCTGGCCAGTTCTCCACTCAGGCCAGCTTGCCCTACACCAGGAGGCCCCGGGAATCGAACCCTGGACCTTCTATATGGTAGACAGGAGCCCAATCACTTGAGCCACATCCATTTCCCTATAACTGAATTTTCATAGATTTTCTTGGATAGATTTTTCTTCATTTGCTGCTTGCCCTTAGGACCATTTCCAGAGACTTTAAATTGCTATTTTTAAAGTAATATTCACCAGTTTCACTGGAGAATGGGTCAGTGGAGCTCCTAATGCTGCCACTGCCAGAAGTCACTCTCCCCTCTGTTTTTAAGTGGGTGTATGTCTTTTTAAAAATTGAGTTGCAAGAATTCTTTATATATTCTGGATACAAGTCCCTTATCGCATATATGATTTGCAAAAATTTTTCTCCAATTCTGAATTATTTTTTCACTCTCTTGATGTCCCTTGAAGCACAACATTTCAAATTTCAATGATATCCAATTTATTTTGTCTTTGATGGCTTGTGCTTCTGATATTATATCTAAAAAATTATTGTCTAAGTCAGGGGTTCTTAACAAGGGGTCTGTGAGCTTGAAATGAAATTAAAAAAAACCCCACATTATTCTTGTGGGGACGTGTTGGTGTGGGTATGATATATTCATTAAATAATACACGGTATAGTGTGGACTTAGTAAGGGGTCCATGGTTTTCACCTGAGTGGCAAAGGGGTCCATGGAATAAAAAAGGTTAAGAATCCCTAGTCTAAGTCAAGGTCACAAAGATTTATTCCCATGTTTACTTCTAAGAGTTTTATAGTTTCTGTTATTACATTTAGGTCTTTGATCCATTTTGAGTTAATTTTTGTATATGGTGTGAGGTAGGGGTCCAAGCTCATTTTTTGGCATATGGACATCCAGTTGTTAGAGCAGCATTTGTTAAAAGTGTTGCTGGATTTTTCTCTAGGTTCTTGGCTGAGCTACAAAAAATGAATTTTAAGTGCAAGCCAGTTTGGTTAGGCCAGTAATTTATTAAGGAACTGAGAGAAGAGAAATAGGAGAAAATAACAGATTATGGGTCCCAGGTAGAAAGGAAAGGGGCTGAAAAGAGATAAAGAGGGCTGATTTACAGACCACACATCCCAAGGTTTACTTGTGTGCTGATCCAGGCAGGGGGAGAAAAGGCAAGAACAGGCGATTTGGATTTCCTGCTTGCTTTTTAAACCATTAATTATTCCGCCCCTATGCTAATGTTGGGGGAGGGATCCCAGTTGTTTGCTGTTTTGATTGATTATCCCACCCCTCAATCCCCCAGGAGGGCCCAATGATAAGGCCCCTGGAAAATATCTGGAGCTTCTCATTGATTCCAGAGGAAATCTTGTTCCGAATGGGGGTTCTTGCAAGGTTCTTCCAGCAGCGATCTTGTGGGGTATCCTGGCTCTTTACCAGGTTCCAGACCCATCTATTGATTCCCTAATCTACTAGCCTGCCTCAAAAGGACTATTCTTTCCCCATTGGATTTTCTTGGCACTCTTTCTAAAATAAATAACCTACCTGTGTTCAATATAGTGCACTCAGTTTCCTATTCCATTTTTTTACTGCTTGTCTCAGTCTACTATATTAGATTCATGACTCTCCAGAGGCTCAAAATCTGCACCTGACAAAGACTACTTGAAAGCTCCTGGCCAGGAGCTGAGGCTCTGAGATCCAGTGACTTGGTTTGAGTGCCGGCTCTGCCATTTGTTGGCCAGGCCCTTGGTCTCACCCACTCTGGTGTGGAAATGACTGTAGTATCTAACACATAGGCTCCTGGGGAGAACTACACGAAGTAATACCTGGAAAGCCCTTAGATGGGTGTCTGGCACATGGTCAGCACTTAATAAATGTTAACCATTTTAATTACAATCTTTTAATGTCTTGAAGAACATGTCAATCTAGGTACCTCTGAGAAGTGAAAAGCCCTCCAGTAGTTCTTCCCAAACTACCCATGCACAGGAGTTCCTGGGATCTTGCTAAGGCACAGATTCCCACACAGGAGGTCAGGGCGGGGCCTGAGGTTCTGTGTTCCTAACAAGCTCCCCTCCCCAGCGAGGCTCTGAGTAGCAGGCTCTCTACAGGTTAAAAACAAGGAATTGGATCAAGGGAACTCGTTACAGCATGACAGGAGTGCTGAGATGGCAAACCAGGAGCTACATGGCATCCAGAGACTAGAGAGGGTAGGAGATACCTGAGCTGGGGGTGGGGGAGGGGCAGGGTCTTCCAAGGGCCAGGTCCCGTGGGGGTACCCACGGGCTGGAAGCAAAAGAGGAGCAGAGGCAGGGAACACCCGGATTTCCACTCCTCTCCCAGACTCTAGCCTCCACCAGTGGCTCCATTGGCCAAACCCCTGAAAGCTGCTGCCAGGGGAGGCTGGAAAGCCAAGCAGGGGATGGTGGGGACACCACATCTCCCGGGGGTGTCCCGTGCATCTTGGTTTTAGTTTTTACTTGGAGACTTGTAATAAGGAATATTTTACATCAGCTTATGTTTTTGTTTTTTATTATATAATGTAAAATTTCCCAGGGAACAGATGTAGCTCAGTCATTGAGCACCTGCTTCCCATGTACAACGTCCTGGGTTCAAGTCCCTGTACCTTCTAAAAAATATATATATTTCCCATTTTAACCATTTGTAAATGTACAATTAGATTCACAATGCAGTGCAACCACCATCACTGTCTATTTCCAACGTGTTTTTTTTTTTTTTAAAGATTTTATTTATTTATTTTATTTATCCCCCCTTGCTGCTTGTGCTCGCTGTGTCCATTTGCTGTGCGCTTTTCTGTGTCTACTTGTCTCCCTTTGTTGCGTCATCTTGCTGCGTCAGCTCACCATGCCGCACGGGCTGGCCTGCCTTCACCAGGAGGTCCCGGGAATCGAACCCGGGGCCTCCCATATGGGAAACGGGAGCCCTATCGATTGAGCCACATCCGCTTCCCTCTAACGTGTTTTCATCACCCCAAACAGTAACCCTCTACCCATTAAGCAGTAACTCCCCATTCCCCCTTACCCCAGCCTCTGGTAACCTCTAATCTGCTTTCTGTGGCTATGGATTTGCCTAGTCGAGGTATTTCATGTAAGTGGAATCATACAAGATTTGTCTTTTAGTGCCTGTCTTATTTCATTTAGCATGTTTTCAAAGTTCATCGTCTTGTACATCAGAGTCGTTTTTGCAACCTGGATTGAATTTCTTGGGGATGGTGCACATTCGAAACAAAACAAAACTTCCCTAATTCTAGATACACCTAAGGGCTTAAGCTTGTAGGTCAGGTTTGCTACAAATTGGAGGGGAGTTGGCCCCCGAACACTTTCACCTGGCCAGATGTCAGAATTGTGTTTCCTACCATCCTCCCTGCGCTGCAGATAATGCTGGAATGTGCTGGGAAGGGGGCAGTGTTTTCATCCCCCAGAATTGTGAGGGGCAGGGGGCAGGTTTCCTTAGGAAATGAACACTAATGCTCATCTGTTTTCCAAATACCAGGAGCTTGCTGGGTGCTTCTGGACTCTATCTGCACAAAACCTCTGATAGGTAGTTAGGTCATTAGCCCCCTCTGTTTTCAGGGAGGGAAAAACAAGGGTGGGAGATTAAGACACAAGAGTAGGTGGTGGTGCAGAAGCTTGAAGTTCTCTTTCTGCCTCTAAAAAATGTTCCTGCTCCTCCTAAAGTAGAAATTGGCACTTTGTGTTGAAAAGGCAGCACATTTCTAAAGCTATTTATGAACAGTATAAGTAGCTAGAGACTTAACATATTTAGAAGCCAAAAGAAAACATTTTGGGTTTCTGTCCTCTCATTGTGACCTTCTGGAGGGTCCAAGCGAACTCACTCCCCTTCCCCTCCTCCCCTCCTCCCCTCCTCCCCTCCTCCCCTCCTCCTCCCCTTCTGAGGAGCTTCCATGAATTGACCTCCCAGAGCCTCACCTCTCTAAGCACTGCTGGGCTTATTCTGTGCATGAGATAGAGCAAATGTAGATTTTAAGAGCAGCAGCAACTTTTTAAGTTAAAAAAATCATTTAAGCAAATTTATTACACTACGTAAATGGTTTGCAGCAAGGGAACAATTATAGAAATTTTTGTGATTTTGAAAAATGAAATTTCAAACACTAGGATTACCTGATACAGAAAAGAAGTATGCCTTGTGTTTTTCCAGGACACATGGAATGATCCATAAAACGCAGTCCCCATCAGGCGACCTTGGATGGGGCTATTGTCCCCAAGCTTTCACGTGTGTGTTTAAGATTCAGTTTTCATTCCATTCTAACCTGTGCTTTTAGATAAAAATACTTTAAAAGACAAACTAAAAACACACAACACACTTCCAAAAAAGCAAACCAAAAAATAACACAAAAGTACACACACACAAAACTACGTGATATGAAAGTTGCTAAAGCTAGTTTTTCCATGATAAAATAG
This sequence comes from Tolypeutes matacus, assembly GCA_026826555.1. Classification (NCBI taxonomy): domain Eukaryota; kingdom Metazoa; phylum Chordata; class Mammalia; order Cingulata; family Chlamyphoridae; genus Tolypeutes; species Tolypeutes matacus. The sequence continues at coordinate 893,113 of JAKSZT010054578.1, forward strand.
CTAAAATATCAGCTCACATTAGTGCATCTGAATACTTACCTTTAAAAAAAAGTTTTTTTAAAAAAAATTATGGAATAGTTTTAGATTTACAGAAAAGCTGCAAAGACAGTAGACCCTTCACCCAGTTTCCCCTGATGCTGACAGCTTACGGAGCCATGGTATAGTTGTCAAAATCAGTAAACTGTTATTGATACAATACTGTTAACTAAACTGTGGACCATTCAGATTGCCCCAGTATTTTCACTAGTGTCCTGTTTCTGACCTAGGACCCCCATTGCATTTAGTTGTCACATCTTGTTTTGAATGACCTTGATAAGTTCTGAGGTGTTTTGTAGATTGTCCCTCTATTGGGATTTGTGTGATGTTTTCTCATGATGGGATTGGGGTGATGGGTTTGGGCGGAAGACCCCAGGGGCTGAGGGCACTTCTCTTTGCATCCTGTTAGCAGGTCCACGATGTCACCATGCATGGTGAAGCAGGTGAATGCCAGGGTTCTCTAAGACCAGGTCACTATTCTTCCTTCTTGGTAGAAGGAACCAAGGGGAGGGGGCTTAAACCACCCCCCTCCTAGAGGGGGAAGTATTTACCCATACTGTGTGCAATTCTTCTATGATGAAGACTTGTTGCTCCTTCCATTTATTTATTTCTTCAATCATTTATATCAGTGTGGACTTAGGGATTTTTATTTTATTCCTTGAGCTGTTGCCTGACTCTTACTTGGAAGGCATGAGTTCAGCTCTGCCTAAGAACTTTCTTTGTGAACGACATTTCTTACTTTAAGTATCTGCTTATAGGGCAGAGTAAGGTGCACTGGCTCTGAGCCGCAGGGTCGGGTCCTGACCACTCACTGACACCCCCAGGGCCTCTGTCTCCCCAGGGGGAGGGAGGGGAGGAGGGTGACTCTGGAAGGGCTGCTGTTGGGTTACAGTGATGGATGGAAGGGCTGATATTGGAGGATTTTGTTCCTGGTGTCGGAAGCCAGTGGACCTGGCTCAGGTTCCAAGCCGGTGGGACCGATGACATGGCTCTGGGCAGGTCACTTTCCCACAGGAGGGCCAGCAGGGGTTGTCCCTCCCTTTCCTTTCTGCCCAGGAGGTCTCTGGGTCATTCCTTTTCTCTGTCAACTTCTGTTGTGTCTGTAAGTTTGAAACCAAGATATTAATACACTTCATTTTTATTCATTTCTTCTAGTTGTTTATATCAATCTTTATTTTTTTGTATGACATGTTGCATAGGAATGGTGACCCTTTTTTACTGAGTACTGGACTAACAAAATTTATCATGTGAGTAAATGCATCTTATATTTTAAATGTTTGATATTTTCTCATTGTAAAATTAGTTCGTGCAAAAAAAAATTAGTTCATGCATGTTACAAGAAATTTTGAGAAAATAATAGAAAATTGGCAAAAAAATAAAACCGGTCATTCCCAGTACTATTAACATTTTGATAAACTTCTTAGTGACTTTAGTGCACTGTAAAATAATTGTTTAAAAAACATAACAGTAGAGGGAGCTCGGCAGGCAGCCCCGGCGCCCTCCACTGCCCGCCGCTGGGTCCAGGCGACAGGCTGGTTCAACTAAGTGGACAAAAATGACAGTTCATGTAACAGGAAATGGCAGAAACTGAGGAATTTGTGGGTCAAGAGTCACACACAGATATCCCTAAGTTAAAAGAACATATCAGGAAAAGGCTCTTGGACAAGTAGTGGAAGGTGGTGACCAAGTATGTCACTGAAGCCTTTGACCTGTTCTTCCTCACAAACAGTTTCAACACCATGGAAAATCTGCCAAATGAATACTTGTATATGAGTAGCCTGTGGAAGTTCATGGAAGACAAGATCCAGCTTCTAGAGAAGGCCGTTGACCAGTGCTTTGCCTACATAAAGCAGCCTCTGCAGGAAGGGTTCAGAAATGCAAGGAATTCCTACTGATGATCCTCAGTGGATGTTTGGTGCTTTTCATCATCCTGGCCCTGTCCTACCTCCAAAGGTGAGAACATCATAGGAGGGCGATGACACTTCTCACCTCCTGGGGAACCACTTTGGAATCATCATGTTTCTGGATCTCATGGGCCCTTTTAGGAAAAAACGGTCCCAAGAGAATCACCTTTGGAGCCACAGCCAATAAGGTCATGTTCTTGTTCTCAGAAAGTTACCAGCCCCTGCATTTCCTGCAGTGGGCCATGATACAATGGCTGTGTACACTTGCTGGACATTTTGCCAAGAGAATTCTTGTTCTCAGAGACTCCATGGCAGAAGTTCTCTAGGATCAGGGGATAGACACTGAACTGTCATTGGTCCTTCCAGCCTGTTACTTACCCAAGGTCGATGCTTAGCCCACAAAGCCTCAAAGTCTGTTTTGGAACTTTCTCCTAGTTAGATGCAAATTTCCTTTAGATATAGTAGAACCAAGGCTCGGAAAGTACATTTGCCATCACTCAGCTCCACTGAGTCTGTAACCATGGCTGATTCTTGATATCAGTAAGACCTAGAGCTACTCATCAAAGAACAACATGACTTTTTTGGCCATTCATCGGAGGCTTCTTCTTTCCCCATGCCTCATGTTCTGCCTGAATGAGGAACTTGAATCCACAGAGTCAATGTTTCTTACACAATGGCACCCAAAATTCTCTACCCAGCTTAGATTTTTCTCAAGGGTCCAAGTCTATAATGATCCCAACCCATTATTAGTCATGAAGGAAATGGGAGTTAGAACCACAATGATATACCACTACATGCCTCTTAGAAGTATACAATTTCATAAGTTTTGACATATGCAAACATCTGTGATATCATCACCATAATCAAGATAATGAAGATATACATCAACCCCAAATGTGTCCTCATGTCCCTTTGTAATCCCTCCTTCCCATTCCTTTCCTTGCACTATGCCATCTCCAGGCAACCACTGATCTACTTAGTTTGCATTTTCCAGAATTTGATAAAAATGGAATTGCACATAATATAATTTTTTGATCTCTCTTCCTTCACTTAGCACAGTTATTTTGAGATTCATACATATGGTAGCATGTACCAATAGTTCAATCCTTCATATTGCTAAGCAGCTACTATTGTAAGGCTGTACAATAGTTTATTTATCCATTCATCTGATGATGTACATTGGATTGGTTTCCAGCTTTTGGTTAATATGAATAAAGCAGCTATGAACATTTGTGTATAGAAAAAAAAAAAAAAAAAAAAAAAAAAAAAAAAAAAAAAAAAAAAA
>JAKSZT010054578.1:896437-923417 GCA_026826555.1 Tolypeutes matacus
ATTTATTCATTTATCCCCCCCTTGCTGCTTGTGCTCGCTGGGTCAGCTAACCACGCCGTGCGGGCGGGCTTGCCTTCACCAGGAGGCCCCGGGAACCGAACCAGGGGCCTCCCATATGGTAAACGGGAGCCCCACTGATTGAGCCACAGCCGCTTCCCAACACCTGCTTTTAAAGTTAAGAATAGGTCAAATAAAGTTAGTCAATGCATGATGACTGTGACCAGGGTGAGGAGGAAATAGAAGGAAGGACAGGCGGGCTGAGCGAGGCAGGCAGGAGGGTGCCAGAGTTCTGGTCCAGTCTTTTCTTGAAAAGGTGCATCGTTGTTTAGCCTGGAAAAGATTGCCTTTGCTGAATTTGCTCATCAGACTTTACTTGCTAACTAGTGCTTATTTGTAAACCAAGTACAGGCGTTTTAGAAGTCTTCACAGATCTTTTAATTTATTTTTTCTTTTTTCATATATCTTTTATATTCTTTTTTTCTTATATCCTTAGGTATTTAATTTATTTATTTATTTTTAGGAGGTATCAGGGATTGAACCCAGGACCTTGTTCATGAGAAGCAGGCACTCAACCACTGAGCTACACCCACTCCCTGTTAGGTATTTTTTTTTTTTTTTTTTTTTAAAGATTTTATTTATTTATTCATTTATCCCCCCCTTGCTGCTTGTGCTCGCTGGGTCAGCTAACCACGCCGTGCGGGTGGGCTTGCCTTCACCAGGAGGCCCCGGGAACCGAACCCGCGGCCTCCCATATGGTAAACGGGAGCCCCACTGATTGAGCCACAGCCGCTTCCCTCCTGTTATGTATTTTATATGTGTTTATATATATGTATGTAATCTTTTTTCTTGTATCCTTTTTTTTTTTTTTTTGTCTTGGAAAATGGTACTAGGCATTTAATTTTACTGCCAAGAGGTTCATTTTCAGGAGCAGCACCCCCATCTTGTGGCCCTCTAGGATTGTGTTGCTTAAGATTTAAGTTGTGTTTTTGCAACTACATTGTGAATTAAATTGTCCTGTGGCATTTTATAAATGTTCCATCAGGCTTGAGACTGGTGGTTTCCACTCTAATAAGTGGAAGAAAAACAAGAAATTTTCATAGTTTACATAAAAATAATTATTTCATGTCAAATAATTTGCAATAATTTGAAAGCTTTGCTTACAGTTCTAAAAAATATATGTAGGAAGCAATAATGCAGGAAAAAAAAAAAAAGAAAGCCATAGTGCAGAATTGGAAGTAGTTTGTGATAGGATGGTGGGATTATGGAGATTTGCTACTATTGTTTTCTTTATTTCATATAACTCTCTTCTATTAAATATTCAAATTTTTAAAATAACCCCAAGACAATCTATTTCATCCCTTTCCTTTGATTAGAAAACCAAATTCAGAGAAATTAAATTTCTTACCTCAGCAATTTAGTTGAGCTGTTTATTGTGCAGGACAGTATTTTCAAGCTGGGAGCACTTGGGTGAAAGTGGTTTCTACACAAATTTGTTTTTTTGTTTTGTTTTCATTTGGATAATGATGAAAAAGAAAAAGTAATTCATATAAGCATATTCTGGATCCCCTGGACGACACACTCTGCTTGGGGACCTGTATCAGCATTTGTGCTAAGATGCAGCTGGCACGAAGGACTCTTTGCTAAGCAAAAATTCCCTGTGTGACCAGTGCAGGCCCTCCATGCACATACCCTCCGGAGCACGTGAGCTGCTAGGTGGGCATGGAAGTTTGAAATCCAGCTTTAGGCATAACGTATGCTATGATTTATCAAGCCCTTACTGTGCTCTAGACAGTGAGCAACAAGCTTTACAAATAATTTTCTCAGCTTTGGCATCCAGCTTCATTTAGGGCCTTGCATTGGTTGGAGAGTTTCCAGCTTGATACACAGAAGTAACGGGAAATGATTTGCCTTTTTCCACAGCTTACTTTGCAATTACAGAATTCTTTTCTATTAAATAGAAATGGCAGGAGACATTTTACTTGTTAAAATTTAGTCTATGACAGTTTAAGTGTGAGTATTATCTTCCTAGATTTTAAATTAATCATTTTTAAAAATTTAGGGAAGCGGCTGTGGCTCAATCAGTAGGGCTCCCGTTTACCATATGGGAGGCCCCGGGTTCGGTTCCCTGGGCCTTCTGGTGAAGGCAGGCCCGCCCGCACGGCGTGGTTAGCTGACCCAGCGAGCACAAGCAGCAAGGGGGGGATAAATGAATAAATAAATAAAATCTTAAAAAAAAAAAAATTTGAGTCAAACATTCATAGAAACTCTAATCCATCTCCATGAGCCCTGGGTTTCCTTGGAATACAATTTTAAAGTCGTTTACCAAAGCAAGGGCCTACATTTTCACTGTCCGGAAGCCAGTAGTTGCCACCTAGATGCAAGAGAGCAGAGCAGAGATGTGGGGGCTCAGAGGAGAAGCCCTCACGAGCTGCCAGCTGTCATTTAGCCAAGGTACTTGGAAAACTTAGCTGATAATGGGACAGCTTGGCCTTTATGGGCCCAGGTAGGTATCATGTCCTCTACAGGCTTAACTTTTTTTCCTCTGGGAAACGTGTTCTGAGTTTGGGTCCACACAGATTTTTGGACCCCACTCTATATATTTGGAGATTCACCTCCCAGTCCATGTTTACTGAACTCTTCTCCTTCTCTTCTCTTCTTTCGGAGTCACTCAATAGTTCACTTCTATTTTATCCTATAGTTTTGGATTTGACCATTTAATTTGAGATGGGGCATGACATCACTTTGGATGGTGGATGCTGGTGCTTGAGCAGAGACAGCCAAAATTTTTATAGACATCCTGCCGTGGCCTGGCAGCAGGGACCGGATTGGGGAGAGGCAAGGCCTTGCCTGGAGCACAGGCTTTGGGGAGGTGGTCTTCCTGGGGTATGGGGCAATGCGGTTCTGTGCCAACTTCTGGCTTGGGGAGGAGCCGCCTGTCCCGAGGCCTGGCCTTGGCGTTCCTTCCGTGCCTGGTGTGTCGCGGCACCTGCCAGTCACCGACCGAGGAGCCACTGCTTTGTCCGGAAGGAATTTGCACCATGGGTGGACTAGAGCCGCATCCTTTTTGGAGCGCTGGTGCTCTGTGCTGTCGGAGCCGAGACTGGGAGATGCGGCGGGGATGCGTGGGGACCCGGGTCGCAGGAGCTGTGGGGACTCGCCGGCCGGGTTCATTCATTCACTGAGCCCCGAGCCAGGGGGCGGGCTGCCGGCAGACGGACATCCGCCGGAGCCAATCAGCGGCGGGGGTGGGGGGGTATGTACGGGTGGAGGGGGCTTCCCGCCGTCACCCTTTCCTGCCCGGCGAGGCGGGGGCGTTGCCCTGACCGCGGCCGGCCCCCAGGTCCTCTCATGGGGCGGGATGGGCAGGGCCGGGAAGGACAGGCCGGCCCAGGGGGCCGGGGACCTCCACCCTCAGTCAGCCGTCCTCGATCCCTAGGCTGCCCTGCGGCCAGGTGACCTGCTCCCCAGCATCGGAGTGCCCACCCCCTCGACAGAGTGGCCCTTCCATGGGGCTCCACGCCAGCTACAGCCCCAGAGGCTTCCGCTTTTGTTCAGGTTACTGGTCAGGGGACGCGAGGGGACAAGGCACCCCAACCTGGCGTCAGTCTCGGATCACTGGGTCCCTCCAGTTGACGATGGGGTCTTGGAAAGCGTTAAGGGTGTCGAGCATGGACCCGGTGAAGGAGCATGGGGAGGGGTGAAAGGAAAGGGAATTAGAGCCCAAAGCCCTTTAGGAGCAGCAGCCCGAGGGGGCGCCTGGGGCCTCCCTCCTGCCCCGACCTTGGGCAGGGCGGGCTTCTAGGCTAATAATACGGTAACCTGGGAAAGACCCCACCACCCACCTCCTAGAAAAAGGACATTAAAAAGATAAAAAGGCCCCCGCGCACCGAGCCGCACGCGCCCCACGCCCGTCCTTTCTGCCCCTCCAGGCCGGGAGCCCTGGTGACCGGGCAATCTCCGGACGCCCGGCCCTGACCGCCCGGCTGAGGCCGCGCCCGCTCCGGCTCCAGCACAGGTCGCTGCCGCTGTGAGGCCCCGGCACCTCCCGAGGGCGGGAACCGGGGCCCTGGGGTGACCCTCAGAGCCCGCCTCCTGGGCCAGGCTCCCTGGCCAGGCTCTGGGAAGTGCTTGAGGGCGCACTCCCCTCCCCACTCACTGCGTGGGGGTGAGGGGCCCCGGACAGGGCCAAAGGTGGGCTCAGCTGCTGCCTCTTCAGCCTTAGGCGTGTCATTGGGCTCTGAGCCTCAGTTTCCCCATCTGTTAATGGGGCAGCATCCCTGTAGGGTCGGTGGAGTGAGCTCAGGGCTGCAGTGTGGGACTCCCAGAAATGCCAGCTACTATTTTATGGATGAGGTACCCCCAGGTACTGTGTGGGGTGGGATCGTCTGGGTGTCCTGGACAGGATCCCCGACCCCACCCTCCACAGCTGTTGGTCACCCCGACGTGGCCCAGGTTGTTCCCATCTGTAAATGGGGTCTGTGCTGCTTTGCTAATTTGGGAACAGGAGGGTTAAAGGTGACAAGAGCCCCCAGCCAGGTAGCTCACAGGACTGAGCCTTCCTGCCCCCAGCCTGGAGGGAGGTGCTTACTTTGTGGATTGTACAGGTGGGGAAAGCAAGGTGGTGCCTGCCCCACCTGTCCCGGCTGCTCCCACTGCCCCAGGCGGAGCATCTCCCGCCCTCACTGGGATGTTGCCCCTTCCCCTAGGAAGACCCCGGGAGCCCAGGTTCCTTGCCAGGGAGGAGGCGGAGGCCGCGGGCCCGGTGGTGCTGCCAGCATGCCGCTGCCAGAAGCCAGCGAGCAGCAGGGCGAGAGCGTGAGGGCCGGCCAGGAGCCCTCCCCTGAGGCCAGCACGGACGTCGTCCCTGCAGCCCCCAGGAAGGCCCAGGACTTCTCCAAGCTTGTCCTGCTCACAGCCTCCAAAGACAGCACCAAAGTAGCTGGGGCCAAGCGCAAAGGGGATCACTGCATCATGTCCCTGGGGGTGCCCGGCCCTGCCACCCTCGCCAAGGCCCTCCTCAAGATCCATCCCGAGGCACAGCGGGCAATCAAGGCGGCCCCCCGGGAGCCTGGGCAGAAACGCAGCAAGCTGGACCCAGGTGAGACCCCAGGACACAGGTGACTCGTCACAGCTGCCACCCACAGCCATGCCCCACTCCCTCTCCCCCTTCTGTCTCCCTGTAACTTTTGGACCATGGGTGGGAGGTGGATGGCACACTCAGACCAGGGCATGAGTAGGGTAGAATCCCAACTCTGCCCCTTCCCAGTCTGTGACCTCTGCAGAGCGCTTCTCCCTGTTGGGTCTGTCTCCTCCTGCTTGCGCGCTCACGGGAGTGTTTGCAGGGTAGTGGGATGGGCTCGTTAGGGCCACCGGTCAGTGCGTCCAGGCTTTGGGCCCCAGCTGATAAGCATCTCCAAAGGCCTGGGCACTATGTGTGGCCTAGAACTCTGGGGTACAACGTGCCTCGCCTATTCATTCATTCAGCCAGCTGGCCAGTGACCTGCTTAACCAGACGCGGCTGTGCCAGGCTCTCTGCTCGGCATGGGGCCAGGCAGGCAGGCAGGCCTCTTCTGGGGGAGGGGTGCACAGCTGACTAGCAAAGAGCGGTCTTTGCCAGGCCAGCCCGGGTTGGGGAGCTCTGATTGGGGCCTTGCTGCCGCTATCTGTGGGGTGGGGGGTGGGCAGTTTGCAGAGCAGGCTGAGTGTTCTCTTGCATTGTTTTGAAGGGACTGGGGGGGGGCTTCCCCTCCCCTCCTGTGCCCCCTGTGTTTCCCTGCACTGGGCAGACAGCAGAACGCCCTTGTGTCCTGTCCTTCTGTGTCTGGCCCTCAAATTTGAGTCCCTGACTTGCCTCAGAACCTCACAAACCTCTTTTGACCTCTAAGCTGCTCCAGGAGAAGCTGAAACTTGCTGGGCTCATCCATTCAGTCCTCAGAAGCAGGCCCCGCTTCAGGGCTCCCAGCTGTGAAAGGGCATGAGGGAGCAGGGTGGGCCACTCACTCCGACTTTGGACCTGCTGCCTTTTTAGGAGTCACAGCTCTTTATGGAAGGAGGAGGCAAGAAGCAGCCAGACCCAAACCCCTCTGGGTCCTGGTCAGGCAGAGGGGACCGAGCCGGTGACAGAGCAGAGCTCAGCCTCTGTCCCCAGGTAGGGATGGGGTGGGGGCTGAGGGGACCAGGGCAGGGAGAACCGCTGTACTACATGACAGGGTGGTCTCCCAGGGGGTTCTTCATTAAAGCTCGGACAGCAAAGAATGGGGTCTGAGGGGATGGAGGTTGACGCTGGAGTGGGAGGCCTGGGTGGGGATCATAGATGCAGGAAGTAAGGGTGCAGGCCTGGGGGAGGTGGGCAGAGACTGGGGTGGGGACGTGCATTCCCTGGAGGGCCCAGCTCCTTGCTCCTATAACTGCCCGAGAACAGGCCCCCCCAAGGGGCTCTACAACAAGTTCTCAGGGCCGGTAGTCCTGCCCCAGGCTCCGGAGGGCAGTGGAGAGATGGGAGAGGTTTGGGCCTGAGGCAGCCAGAGGAGGTAGGCTGGGTCGTTTGGACCCAGGGACAGTTGGTGTCATCACCTGAGCCCAAGGAAAGGGGCTGGGGCCAAGCCTGGGACCTGCAGGTGGGGGCAGCTGGGTCAGGCTGGGGGCTGGGAGGACCACCTGGCAGCCCACATGGTGCCAGGTATCACTGGCTGGGGGTGGTGCTCTCCCTGGGGCCTGCAGCTCCACGGAGGCAGCCTGGGAGCAGAGGCAGGTGAGGCTGAACCTGGAGGGGCCGCGTGTGTCAGGCAGGACCCCGTGCTTGAGCTGTGAGCATTGCTACTGGTGCTCCCAAGTGTGCCCGTGGCTCTGCGTACGTGGGCCATCAGGGTGGGTCCTGCGTGGGTCCTTAGCCTCTGTCCCTGCGTGTCCGCCTCCGCATGTGAGTGTGTCTGCATGTCCCTCTGGCTGTGTTTCTCAGGACCTTGTGTATCTGTCCATGGGTCTGTTGCCGTGTCCGTGTCTGTCGGGAGGGCGGGCTCTGGGTGGCTCTCTGTCTCAGAGAAGATTTGAGGCCCCAAGCAGTAATGCTGGAACCTGAATACTCCTTTGGGTGGGAATCCTGGGGGTGCCCAGGAGGTGAGGAGGAGGATGGGCTGGGGTTCCTCCCTATCCCCGAGACCCTGACGCAGCAGCGAGGGGCAGTGATTGGCTGCCTGGGTGTGGCAGGGCAGAGGCCTGTCAGCCAGCGCAAGGACAGGAGGCTTGGGTTTCCGTTGTCAGTGAGCTGGGCAGTGCAGGGCCCCCCACTTCGCTGATGGAGATGTAGGGGTGAGTGGCCTGAGGTCAGAGAGGTGGGCACCCCTCTGCTTCCCCTAGACTCGGACCCTGGAACACCTGTGATGGGGGCTGGCCCCACAGAACTGGAGCTGTCAGGGCACCTGTGGGACCCTTAGCCTCCATACCCCTGCAGGGGGTCCCAGGCCTGGTGGGAGCAGTGCCCCAAAACCCCCCCAGCCTCGTGCCCCCCACTGGCCAGGGCCCAGCCTACATTGTCAGATGCATCTCCCTGACCTTCCGTGTGTCCACCTGGCTCTCAGTCTCCGTGGGGTGCAGGATACTGTCCCCACTGACCTGTGGAAAGGCAGGGCCTGGGGGGCTGAGTCCCCACCCTGAGACCACCAGCCGGTCCCTGGGAAGGGCAGGGTGGGGTGAGGCCAGTGTCTGGCTGGGAGCCTGCCCCCCTTGAGCTCCAGGACAGGCCATCGAGGGTCTCTTCCAGGCCTTCTGAGGCCTCTGCCCACTGGACAAATCTGCCAGGCCTGGGGCCATGTAGGCTCACCCCATAGGCACCTTTGCGGGAAGTGGAACAAAGCCCCCTTCCTCAATTGGAGAGCAGGGCCAGGCTGCCTCGGCCCCACGGGCTCCCTGAAGCAGGCACTTGGAGCCAAGCTCCCTCCACCACCACCCCTGTCTGAACAGCTAAGCCTTGGCTACAGACATCCCCACCTCACGCCCCATCCCAGAAGTGGGGTTGGCAGCGGCTTCCTAGTGCTCAACCCAGATTTGGGTTGGTCACTTTCTGGAAATGACTAACAACCACTGTGTCCCTGGGCTCAGTGGCCTTTGGCGTAAGCATCCCTGGCGTCAGCAGTTACTTCTTTTTTTTTTTTTTTTTTTTAAAGATTTTTATTTATTTATTCATTTATCCCCCCCTTGCTGCTTGTGCTCGCTGGGTCAGCTAACCACGCCGTGCGGGCGGGCTTGCCCTCACCAGGAGGCCCCGGGAACCGAACCCGGGGCCTCCCATATGGTAAACGGGAGCCCTACTGATTGAGCCACAGCCGCTTCCCAGCAGTTACTTCTGAAAGTCAGTCTGGGGAAGGCTTTTGCCCCTGGAACGGTCCACAGTTCCTGGCCAGGGTGAGGCCCAGCAGGCTGGGGGGCTGTGAGAAGGTGGCCTGCACTGCTGCCCTGGCATCCAGGCCCCCGGCGGACCCCCGGGACCTCTGGGGTGGTCCCTCCATTTTCCTTGGCTACCAGCCCGACCCGTCCCCCTTCTCTTCCAGATGTGGAAGGCAAAGAAGACAGAAGGTTAACAGGGCGGCCTGCCCCCGGACTCATGGTGGAAGGGGAGGGCTCCCCGGCGCCCCCCGCTCCCAGTCACCCCCACCAGGGCGCTGCCTCAGTGCTCAGTCAGTGAGGTACAGCTCAGACAGGGCTTCTGCCCAGGGGCCCAGGCACCCACAGATTTTCACTCTCAATATTGTATACATTTTTTTTTAATCAAGCATAAGTTACTTTGTAAACAGAAAAAAATAAAGAATAAAAGAAGCTGGGTGCATTTAAATCCCAGGGTCCTGGTCCTTTGACCACGGCTCCAACATCCCCCCCTACCCCCAGCCCACATGCGATCCTGCCCCAGCACTGCTGGGCCCGAGCCTTCTCTTAGGCCCACCTTTGCTCTCCTGAGGTCTCTGGCCCCCAGTGCCTCCCCTCCCTGGACCTACTGTGAAACTCTTCAGCCTGGAGACAGGTGGGGTCTCCCGGGTCTTCACCTTCTGCTGCCCTTGGCCAGAAAGGAGGCTGTGGGACCTCCCCACACCCCCTGGAAGTCAGAGCCCAGCTCTGCCCTAGCCCCCCCTCCAGGCACCTGTCCTCAGGAGGCCTCAGGTCCCTCCTGCTGGGCCTGAGTCTCACCTCCTCCAGGAAGCCTCCCAGGACTGACAGCTCCTGGGCACTGAACTCCTGGGCTCCCCAGGGTGGGGGCGACAGTCTGTGGCTAGGGGCCGGCACCCTGACCGAAGTGCGTGAACCCCCATCACGTTCCTTCAGGTGGTTCAGAGGCTGAGGCAGATTCCAGGGAACCCGAGCCCCTCTCCCCTCCCCAAGTCGGGGAGCTCTCAGAGGCCCCTAAGGGTCAAAGGCCGAACTTCCGAACTTCCCATTTGGTACCAGAAGACGGATTTTTTTTTTTTTTTTTTAAGATTTATTTATTTACTTTATCCATTTTAAACCCCCCCTTCCCCATTTGCTGTTTTGTGTCCATTCACTGGACAATTCTCTGTGTCTGTTTCCTGCCATCTCTTCTCATCCTCCTCCTCCAGTCTTCACCAGGATTCGATCCTGGAGACCTCACATGTAGGAGAGAGGTATTCTGCCACCTGCGCCACCTCAACTCCTGGCTTCTGGAGCTTTCGGAGCATCTCATCTTGTCTCTCCCCTGTTACGTCATCATCCTGCTGCATGGCTTCCGGGGCCCGACGGCTCAGTGGCACACAGAGCCTGGCAGCCCATGCGCCTTCTATATATTTATATATTTTATTTTACCGGGAGGTCCCGGGGATCGAACCCAGGTCCCTCCATATGGCAGACGGACGCCCAACCATTTGAGCCACATCCGCCCCCCAAACGGATTATTTTTTAAGTGTAGTGTTTGGAAACCATATGTTCTTAAAGTTTTTCTACATTAATTGGTACCCATTGGTCCCTCTTAGGAAAACCGGGTTATGCAGCAGTTTCCTCCCTCAGCCCTCTGTTTTTGCTGTTATTTTTACAGCATCGTTGCTTATAATTATACTCTGCAACTGTAATTTCTATTCAGAGTTTCTCTGTCTTCGTTCTATATTTAAATAGACTCCACGTTCCCCATCACGGTTTTTCCCTTCCTGAACGTTCTTAGTCATCGTCTTGGTTGTCTGGATTCGTCACAGGACTAGAACCCAGGACTAGAGTTCAGGGTTTAGCATTGGGCTGTGAAGCAACCCGGGGAGGTAGACGTGAAGGGGCGTTAGGGAGGCAGGAGGGGGCGCGCCGGAGGCACGGGCGTCTTCAGAGAGCCCTGTCTGCACTTGGCCTCAGAGTCCACCGGGTGGGTCCCTCGGGCGGCCACTCCCCGGCCATTTGCTGTGGCACCATCAGGCCTTCCAGCTGCTGCCCAGACGCCTTTAGGGCGCAGCCTCAGGGGTAGCCCGGAGAGCGCCAGTGAGGGGCTCCCCCCGGCGGCGTGGGGGGCAGCCAGGGCGCCTCTCCTGGGCCTGAGAGTGTGGTGCGTGTTGGGTGAGCATCCTGGAGGGTCCCAGCCCGGCCGGAAGCGCACATGCTAGGTCTGGCCCAGGCAAGGTTTCCTTTTCCTTCTTTGTTCTGAAAAATGCCTAACTCACATGCGGTTGAAGGAACGGCTCAGTGAACGCCATGTAGCCCTGTAGCCCTCCCTTAGACTCACTGGCGGTTAGACATCTCAGCTTTGTGTGTCTGTGTGTCTGTCTCACACACACCACCCCCGTGGCAAGTCAAACGACTGTAGGCTGCAGCCACCATGACGCTTTGCAGGAAAACCCTTCAGTCACATTCCCCCTCACAGCCACGGGAGCCTCACCAGGCCTCAGAGAATCAACCTCGGCTCAAGGTGCCATCCAGCCCGGCCCAGACCCAGCGTTTCCCCTGTGGGGCAAAAACAGCCCCTTCCCTCCCCACCCAGGCCCGCCAGGCCCTGGAATCGCCTTTGGCTGCCGCCTCCTGAGCCCCTCTCCTGTGCTCAGAGACACTGGGTCCCTCGTAGAGGCCCCGCCAGACCCACGGGGAGCATCCCACGTGCCGCATGTCCCTCGCCCCATAACTAGATTCAGGTGTCACATTTCTGGTAAGAACACCCTACATTCAATCTTTTATTTATTTATTTATTTTTAATTGTGGTAAAATATACATAACATAAACATCATTTTGGCCATTTTTAAGCGGACAATGCTTTGACATTAAGTACATTGACAATACTGTGTAACTGTCACCACCATCTATTTCCAGACGATTTGCATCACCGCGAGCTAAAGCGCACAGTCATTTAGCAGGGACTCCCCATTGCCCCTCCCCACAGCCCTGCTAACCACTATCCTTTCTGTCTCTACAAACTTGCTTATTCTAAGTACTTCGTATGAGACGTCTCCTACACTATTTGTCCTTTTGTGTCTGGCTTATTTCACTTAAAATGATGTCTTCAGGGTTCACCCGTGTCGAAGCATGCACCAGCACTTCACCTTGTTGTTTATAAGCTGAGTCATATTCCACTGTATGAATCTACCACATTTTGTTTAACTAGTCATTGGTTTAATGGACACTTGGGTTGCTTCCACTTTTGGGTTATTGTGAATAAGCTGCAGCAAACACTGCTGTGCAAGGATCTGTCCCAGTCCCTGCTTTCAAATCTTAGAGGTTTATCCCAGGAGTAGAATTGCCAGGTCATCTGGTAACTCTACTCTCTTTTTTTTTTTTTAAAGGTACCAGGACCAGGGTTTGAACCCAGGACCTTGTATGCGGAAAGCCAGCACTCAACCCCCGAGCCACCTCGGCTCCCGAAGTGGTTTTTTTTTTTTTCTTTTTTCCCTGAGTTGTTTTTTCCATTTGTTTGCTTGCTGTTTGTTTTTTGTTTTGTTTTGTTTTTAGGAGGCATCGGGAACCAAACCTGGGACCTCCCATGTGGGAAGCAGGTACCCAACTGCTTAAGCCACATCCGCTCCCGTTTAACTTTCTGAGGAACAGCCAAACTATTTTCCACAGTGGCCGTAGCATTGTACATTCCACCAGTAATGTATGAGGACTCCTGTTTCTCCACATCCTCGCCAAGGTTGTTATTTTCACTTTTATTAATATTAGCCATCCTAGTGGGTAAGTAGAGTCTCATTGCAGTTTTTTTTATTGAAGTACATCATTCATACATGAACATACATAAACAGTAAGTGTATAGTAAAAGTTGTGAACTTACAAAACAAACATGCATATCCTCATACAGGGCTTCCATGTATCACCCCACCACCACCACCTTGCATTATTATGAAACTTCTGTTACGAGCTATGAAATAGTATTGTCAATATATTACTACTAACTATAACCCATATCTGTAACATTTGGAGTATTTCCCCCCAGCCCACCTGATTATTAACACCCTGGATTAGTATTAGACATTTGTTATAGTTCATGAGAATGTTCTCATATTTGTCCTGTTAACCACAGTCCATCTTCCACCACTGGATTCCCTGTGTTATACAGTCCTGTGCTTTGTACAATCTATTCAAAGTGTATACTCAGTGGCTGTCATTTTCACCACAGAGTTCATTGTAGTTTTAATTTGCACTTATTTAATGGCTAATGATGTTCAGCATCTTTTCATGAACTTTTGGCTATCTGAATATGTTCTTTGGAGAAATGTCCTTCCAAATCCTTGGCCTATTTAGTAATTCAGTTGTTTGTCTTTTTGTTGTTGAGTTGTAGGAGTTTTTTATATATTCTAGATACTAAACACTTATCACATATATGGTTTCCAAATATTTCCTCCCATTCTGTTGTCTTTTTACTTTTTTTTTTTTCCGGAGGTATTGGGAATTGAAACTTAGACCTCATACATGCGAAGCAGGTGCTCAACCACTGAGCTACACCCATTCCACTTACTTTCTTGATAATGTCCTTTAATGCACAAAAGCTTTTAATTTGGATGAAGTCCATTATCTATTTTTTTTATTTTGTTGCTTTGTTTGTAAAACCTAAAAACCCACTTCCTACTAAAAGGGCCTGAAGATATTTCCTTATGTTTTTTGTGTTTTTTTTAAAGATTAATTAATTTTCTCCCTCCCCTCATTGTTTTGCACTCACTATCTGCTCTCTGTGTCTGTTTGTTGTGTACTTGCCTTCTTTTTTAGGAGGCACTGGGAAGTGAACCCAGGACCTCCCATTTGGGAGGGAGGCACCCAATGGCTTGAGCCACCTCCACTCCCTTCCTTATGTTTTCTTGCACAAGTTTTACAGTGTTAGCTCCTATCTTTAGGCCGATGATCCATTTTGAACTTTCATATGTGCTGAGGTAGGGGTCTACCTTCATTCTTTTGCTGTGGCTTGCCAGTTGTCCCAGCACCATTTGTTGAAGAGACCATTCTTTCCCATTGAATGGATTGACACCCTCCTCAAAAGTCAACTGGCCATAGATGTGTGGGTTTATCTCTGGACCCTCAAGTCTGTTCCAAGGTCTATATGTCCATCTTTGGGCCAGGACCAAGGGTGTTTTAATTACTGTAGTTTTGTAGTAAGTTTTAAAATCAGGAAGTGAGACTCCTCTACCTTTGTTCTTCTTTTTCAAGGTTTTTTGTTTTGTTTTGTTTTTTTCTTATTCAGGGCCCCTTGCAATTCCATATGAATTTGAGGATCAGCTTTTCCATTTCTGGGGAAAAAAAGCTGTTGGAATTTTTATAGAGATTGCATTTTATTTGTAGATCACTCTATGCAGTTTTTTTTTTTTTTTTTTAAAGATTTTATTTTTTATTTATTCATCCCCCCCTTGCTGCTTGTGCTCGCTGGGTCAGCTAACCACGCCGTGCGGGCGGGCTTGCCTTCACCAGGAGGCCCCGGGAACCGAACCGGGGGCCTCCCATATGGTAAACGGGAGCCCTACTGATTGAGCCACAGCCGCTTCCCTCTATGCAGTTTTGACATCTTTTTAAAAAATATACTTATATCTTCTATATTTATTTTTTAAAGATTATTTATTTCTCCCCACTTCATTGTTTGAGCTCACTGTCTGCTCGTCCTCTTTTTAGGAGGCACCAGGAACCGAACCTGAGGCCTCCTATGTGGAGGGGGCAGGCACCTAATTGCTTGGGCCACCTCCGCTCCCTGATTGTCGTGTCTCTCATTGTGTTTCCTCACTGTGTCTCTTGGTTGCATCATTTCACTGCGTTATCTTGTCGCATCAGCCTGCTGTCTTCCTTATCTTCTTTAGGAGGCACTGGGAACCGAGGAACCTCCCGTGTGGTAGGCAGGAGCCCAGCTGCTTGAGCCACATCCGCTTCCTGGCAGTATTGACATCTTAATCTTAAATCGTCCACTCCATGAACACAGGTGTTTTCTTAGTCTTCTTTAATTACTTTCAAAACCAAGGTTTTATAGTGTTCATCTCCTTGGTTAAATTTATTCCTATGTATTTTATTCTTTTAGATGCTATTATAAATGGAACTGTTTCCTTGATTTCCTTTACAGGTTGATTATTACTGGTATGTAGAAACGCAACTGACTTCTGCATGTTTATTTTGTACCCTGCAACTCTGCTGAATTTGTTTATTAGTTCTAGTAGCTTTCTTCTGGGCTCTATGATTTTCTATATATAAGATCATGTCATCTGCGTATAGGCATAATTTGACTTCTTCCTTTCCTGTTTCTTTGGGTGTTTTGTAATTTTTTGTTGTGAACTGGACATTCTGAATGTTGTGTTGTTATAACTCTGGAAATCTAGTTCTCCCTCTTCTCTGGGATTGCTAGGTTTTCTTCCTTTTGTCGCTGTTGTTGTTGCTGAGGACTGGGGATTTCTATCTGTGACTTTTCTAAACAACTTTGCTCTCATGTGGGGAATGGAAAGAGAAGAGGGAGAGGGAGAGAAAAGGTACTGCCCCTTTAAGACTTCTCTCCTGCTTTTCCCTAAGGGGTTTAGAAAAATTACCACCTTCAGAGCCATCCCCCAACTATCTGAAGCAGCTGATCAAAAGTAGTAATCAGGAAAAAAAAAAAAAAAAAAAAAAGTAGTGATCCCCAAAGAGTCCACACACACCAGATTTTGGAGGACTTGGTTCTGACAGCCCCCCTGGTACCAGCGTGCACCAGGAGCCCGCTGCTGCCCGCCATTATGGCCGCTGCAGAGACGGTGAAATGCTCTCATGCTTACAGCATGAGCCTCTTCCTCCAGCTCTTCCCTGGAAGCTGCACAGCGTTCCATTAGACTCCAGAATTCCAAAGTAGTTTGTTCCATTTCTACCTGTTGTCGTTTTGGTGGAGGGACTGATTCCTGGAGCTTCCTACTCTGCCGTCTTCCCACAACCCTCTACGTTCACTTTTTTTTTTTTTTTAAAGATTTTATTTATTTATTCATTTATCCCCCCCTTGCTGCTTGTGCTCGCTGGGTCAGCTAACCACGCCGTGCGGGCGGGCTTGCCTTCACCAGGAGGCCCCGGGAACCGAACCCGGGGCCTCCCATATGGTAAACGGGAGCCCTACTGATTGAGCCACAGCCGCTTCCCTCTACATTCACTCTTGTACCTTGCTTTCTTTTCGCTTAAAAATAGGCCTTAGAAATCACTTCATATCAGTTCACGGGGATCCTTTTTCTAATATGGAAAAATCTGTAAGTATATAAAACAGTATTCGGTGAACACCGTGTATCCAGTACATAGCCTCTAATAGTGTCCACTTAAGTGGATGTATAATTCTCCTCTGCCATCCTTGGCATTATCATTAGACAGACGAGGAAACAGCACCCTCAGCTGCACCCTGTGTGCACTGCCTCTGCCCATTTTCCCTTGGTCAGCGTGGAGAGGTCATCATGGGGCCCCAGGTCCTGACCCGTGGAGACTCTGGCTGGTTGATGTTCTTGGAGGGGGTTTCTCGGGGACTCACGGCCATCAGGACCTCTCCCCAATACCCAGGCCGTGAGCTCAGTAGGCTCAACCTGTCCCCCACCCAGCTACTTGGCCTGGGCAGGAACCCTCACTTGCCAGGCCCAGGAGGGTAGCTGGCTGGCCCTGCGCAGTGGACCCAGGATCGGGCACGGGTCTAAGGGGCCTTCTGCAGGGGAGGCGGCCGGGGGCTACTGGGCCATGGAAGGCTCCTCAGTAATGCCCAGCAGAGGGCTGGCTGCAGGGAAGAGTAAGAGTGAGCTAGCTCCTTACTGCTCAACATCCTCCAGCGTAAATCCAACACAAGCTGCAGCTTTCCTCCCTGCTCCCAGCTTTATTTTCCCCACAGCACCTACCAGCTTCTAACATACTATATAACTTACTCTTTTTTTTTTTTTTTAAGATTTATTTTTATTTATTTATCACCCTCTTGATGCTTGTGCTCATGTGTCCATTTGTTGTGCATTTTTCTGTGTCTGCTTGTCTCCCTTTGCTGCATCATCTTGTTGCACCAGCTCGCTCACTGCGCCATGCAGGCCACCTTGCCTTCACCAGGAGGCCCCAGGAATCGAACCCGAGGCCTCCCATATGGTAAATGGGAGCCCAACCAATTGAGCCACAGCCGCTTCCCATAACTTACTCTTTGTTGCATTCATTGCTTCTTATCCCATGTGCACCCCCACCATAATATAAGCCCCACCCTATGGGGACAAGGCTGTTTGTCAGTTTGGGTCTTGGAGGTTCCCAGTGTAGAGAAGAGGGAGGGAAGAGGTGGAGAGATGGAGAAATTGAAACTCTCATACACTATTGGGATGAATATAAAACAGTGCAAGCCACTTTGTAAAAACAGCCTCGCAATTCCATAAAAGGTTAAACACAGACCTACCATGTGACCTAGCAATTCCACTCCCAAGCAGTCACCCAAGAGAAATGAAAGCAGATGTCCACACAAAAACCTGGGCATGCATGTTCTTGTAGGATTATTCATAATAGCAGAAAAGGGGAAACAATCAAACGTCCATCAACAGGTGAATGGATAAACAAAAGTGTTCCATCCATACAATGGAATATTAAATAAAATATTACTACAACATGGATGAACATTGAAAAGATTATGCTGAGGGAAAGAATCCAGCACAAAACACCACATAGTCTATAATTCCATTTATACGCAGTGCCCAGAATAGGCCAACCTATAGAGACAAAAAGTACATTAGTGGTTGCCGAGGGCTGGGCAGGATGGAGGGATTGGGGAATGGTAATGGCTAAAGAATGGGGGGTTTCTCTTCAGGGAAATGAAAATGCCCTAAAACTGATTTTGGTGACAATTGCACGTATCAATATAATTCTGTTTTGTTTTTTCATTTTTATAAATTGATTTATATTCATGTTTTATATCAATGGAATCATATAGTATGTTATATAATATCTTTAAGTTCATAGTAACGCAATCGTACACTATTTGTCCTTTTGTGTCTGGCTTACTTTACTCAATATAATGTCCTCCAGGTTCATCCATGTTGTCATATGCTTCACAACTTCATTTCTTCTTACAGCTGCATAATATTCCATTGTGTGATGAACCAAAGTTTGTTTATCCATTCATCTGTTGATGGACACCTGGGTTGTTTCCAACTTTTGGCAATGGTGAATAATGTGGCTATGAACATCGGTGTGCAGATGTCTGTTCGTGTCACTGCTCTCAGTTCTTCTGGGTATATACCCAGTAGTGGTATTGCAGGGTCATGTGGCAAGTCTATATTCAACTTCTTTAGGAACTGCCAAACAGTCCTCCACAGTGGCTGTACCATCCTGCATTCCCACCAACAGTGAAGAAGTGTTCCTATCTCTCCACATCCTCCCCAACACTTGTAGTTCTCTGTCTTTTTAATAGTGGCCATTCTGATAGGTGTGAAATGATATCTCATTGTAGTTTTGATTTGAATTTCCCAAATAATTAGTGACGTTGAGCATTTCTTCATGTTTATTGCCATTTGTATTTCTTCTTCGGAGAAATGTCTATTCAAGTCTTTCGCCCATTTTTTAGTTGGGTCGTTTGTCTTTTTATTGTTGAGTTGTAACATCTCTTTATATATCCTGGATATTAAACCCTTATCAGATATGTGATTTCTAAATATTTTTTTCCCATTGAGTTGGTTGCCTTTTCACTCTTCTGACAAAGTCCTGTGAGGTGCAAAAGTGTTTAATTTTGAGGAGGTCCCATTTATCTATTTTTTCTTTTGTTGCACGTGCTTTGGGTGTGAGGTCCAAGAAACCACCACCTACTACAAGGTCTTGAAGATGTTTCCCTACATCCTCTTCTAGTAGTTTTATATTTAGGTCTTTGATCCATTTTGAGTTGACTCTTGCATAGAGGGTGAGATAGGGGTCCTCTTTCATTCTTTTGGTTATAGATATCCAGTTCTCCCAACACCATTTGTTGAAGAGACTGTTTTGTCCTGTTAACATGGACTTGGTAGGTTTGTCAAAAAACAGTTATGTTGGGGGTCGGATGTGGCTCAACTGGTTGGGCGTCCGTCTCCCATATGGAGGGACCCGGGTTCGATCCCCGGGACCTCCCGGTAAAAAAATAAAAATAAAAAAAATAAAAAAAAACAGTTATGTGAATATTCTCGCTCTCCTGATTTTGTGATAATCAGGGTAGGCTAAACATTCGCTATATTAGAAACCATGCATGTGTCTCCAGACCTAGTTTTTCTCCCTAGGTCTGGCTTTGAGAATGCTGGTGATGAACTAAGCCTGATTTATTATATGACCATCCATATATAGGTATATAGGTATCTTTGGTCAACCTTAAGAGATATAGCAGGGGGGCGGATGTGGCTCAAATGGTTGGGCATCCGTCTCCCATGGGAAGGGACATGGATTTGATCCCCAGAACCTCCCGGTAAAAATAAAAAAGAGGGAAACGGCTGTGGCTCAATCGGTGGGGCTCCCGTTTGCCATGTGGGAGGCCCCGGGTTCGGTTCCCGGGGCCTCCTGGTGGGGGCGGGCCTGCCCGCACGGCGTGGTTGGCTGACCCAGCGAGTACGGGCAGCAAGGGGGAGATAAATGAATAAAAAAAATAATAATAATAATAAATAAATAAATAAATAAATAAGAGAAAAATATAGGAGGCGCCTGGGCCGCCAGGCCCCATGTATGGGTCCACCACCAGGCCCTGTGAGCCATGCAGCAAGATGATGACGTAATAGGAGAGTGACACAAGGGAGAACCAAGACGAGAAACGCCGAAAACCCAGGAACTAAGGTGGCGCAGGTGGTAGGATGCCTCTCTCCCACATCGGAGGTTCCGAGGATTGAATCCCAGTGAAAACAGGAGGAGAAGTATGAGAAGAGAGGGCAGGAAACAGACACAGAGTTGCCCAGAGAATGGACACAAAAATAGCAAAAATGGGGGGGGGGGGCGGGCAGTAAAAATGGATAAAAGCAAATAATAAATAAATCCTTAAAAGAAAAAACAGTTGACTGTATAGGTGAGGGTTTATTTCTGGGTTCTTAAATCTATTCCACTGATCAATGTGTCTATCTTTATGCCACTACCATGCAGTTTTGACCACTGTAGCTTTGAAATATGTTTCAAGGTCTGGCAGTGAAATTCCTCCCATGTTGCTCTTCTTTTTTAGAATGATTTTGGCTATTCAGGTGCACTTTCCGTTCCAAATGAATTTGGTAATTGCCTTTTTTATTTCTGTAAAGTAGGCTGTTGGAATTTTGATTGGTATTTGAATCTATAAATCAGTTTGGGTAGGATTGACATCTTCATGATATTTAGTCTTCCAATCCATGGACATGGAATGTCTTTCTGTTTGTTTAGGTCTTCATTGATTTCTTTTTTTTTTTTTTTTTTTTAAGGATTTATTTTTATTTACTTATTTATCCCCCCTTGCTGCTTGTGCTCGCTATGTCCATTTGCTGTGCGTCTTTTGTGTCTGCTTGTCTCCCTTTGTTGCATCATCTTGCTGTGTCAGCTCACTGTGCCACGCGGGCCGGCTTGCCTTTACCAGGAGGCCCCAGGAATCGAACCCAGGGCCTCCCATACGGTAAACGGGAGCCCAACCAATTGAGCCACAGCTGCTTCCCCTCTTTTTTTTTTTTTTTTAAGATTTATTTACTTTTTATCCATTTTAACTTCCTCACCCCCCACCCCCACTTTTGCTGTTTTTGTGTCTATTCATTAGTCAACTCTCTGTTTCCGTTTCCTGCTCTCTCCTCTCATTCTTTTCCTCCTGTCTTCACCGGGATTCGATCCTGTGAACCTACGATGTGGAAGAGAGACGTTCTGCCACCTGCACCACCTCAGTTCCTGGTTTTCCAGTGTGTCTCGTCTTGGCTCTGCCCTGCGTCTCTCTCCTGTTATGTCATCATCTTGCTGCATGGTTTGGTGGGGCCTGGGGGCTCACCTGCTCGCGGGCCCTGACGGCATGCCTGTGCACCTTCTGTAGTTTTCTTTATTTTACTGGGAGGTCCTGGGGATTGAATCCAAGTCCCTCCACATGGGAAACAGACACCCAACCATTTTTTTTTTTTTTTTAATAAATTGAAGTCTTAAAAGGTCTTGTTAGGAAAGAGGGCCTTTGCTTTATAACAAGTAAAACAACTTCAGATCAATGGCTGTTTGGGCACCAGCCTGCTGAGCCTTATGCAGCTGGAGCAGAACCGTCCTTGTGACATCACAGCCCCCGTTCAAGGAGGGCAATTCATTCAAGCTGATTTGGCTTAGATGAGTTATAGATGAATGTATAGTGGGTGGGTTTCCAGGCTGCTCTGGAACCCACCCACACCCAACCATTTGACCCACATCTGCCCCCCTTCGTTGATTTCTTTTAGCATTGTTTTGCAGTTTTCTACAAATAGATCCTGTACTTCTTTGGTTAAATTGATTCCTAGGTATTTGAGTCTTTTTGTGGCTATTGTAAATGGAATTCCCCCCCCCCTGATTTCCTCCTCAGGTTGTTCAGTACTAGTGTATAAAAGCATTACTGATGGGAAGCGGCTGTGGCTCAATCAGTGGGGCTCCCGTTTACCATATGGGAGGCCCCGGGTTCGGTTCCCGGGGCCTCCTGGTGAAGGCAAGCCCGCCCGCACGGCGTGGTTAGCTGACCCAGCGAGCACAGGCAGCAAGGGGGGGATAAATGAATAAATAAAATAAAATCTTTAAAAAAAAAAAAAAGCATTACTGATTTTTGCATGTTGATCTTGTATCCTGCCACTTTGCTGAACTCATTAGCTCAAGTAGCTTTGTTGTTGACATTTAAAATTTTCTAATTATAGGATCATGTCATCTGCAAATAGTGAGAGTTTTACTTCCTCTTGTCCTATTTGGATGCCTTTAATTATTTTTCTCGTCTATTAGCTCTAACTAGAACTTCTAATACAATATTAAATAACAGTGGTGACAGTGGGCATCCTTGTCTTGTTCCCTGATCTTAGAGAGAAAGCTTTCAACCTTTCCCCATTGAGTATGATGTTGGCTATAGGTTTTCCTTATATGCCTTTTATCATCTTGAGGAATTTTCCTTCTATTCCTATCTTTTGAAGTGTTTTTATCAAGAAAGGATGCTGGATTTTGAATGCCTTTTCTGCATCAATTGAGGTGACCATGAGGTTTTTTCCTTCAATTTATTAATATGGTATATTATGTTGATTGATTTTCTTATGTTGAATCAGCCTTGCGTACCAGAAATAAATCCCACTTGGTCGTGATGTATAAGTCTTTTGATATGCTGTTCGATTCGATTTGCAAGTATTTTATTGAGAATTTTTGCATCTGTGTTCATTAGAGAGATTGGTCTATAATTTTCTTTTTTTTTTTTTTTTGGTAGTGTCTTTATCTGGCTTTGGTATTAGGATGATGTTAGCTTCATAAAATGTGTTGAATAATTTTCCCTCCTCTTCAATTTTTTGGAAGACTTTAAACAGGATTGGTAATAATTCTTTTTGAAATGCTTGGGAGAATTCTCCTGTGACGCCATCTGGTCCTGGACTTTTCTCTGTTGACAGATTTTTGATGACTGATTCAATAATTTTAAATGTGATTGGTTTGTTAAGTTTTTGTATTTCCTGTAGCATCAGTGTAGGTTGTTTGTGCATTTCTAGGAATTTGTCCATTTCATCTAGGTTGTCTAGTTTGTTGGTAAACAGCTTCTCATAATATCCTCTTATGATCCTTTTTATTTCTGTGGGGTCAGTCATAACTGCCCTCTTTCATTTCTGATTGTATTTATTTGCATCTTCTATTTTTCTTTGTTGGTCTAGCTAGGGGTCTGTCAATTTTATTGATCTTCTCAAAGAACCTCTTTTGGTTTTGTTGATTTTCTCTATTTTTTTTTTTTTTTGTTGTTGTTGCTGTTGTTGTTCTCAATTTCATTTATTTCTGCTCTAATCTTTATTATTTCTTTCCTTCTGTTTGCTTTGGGATTGATTTGCTGTTCTTTTTCTAGTTTCTCCAGTTGTTCAGTTAGATCTTTGATTTTAGCCCTTCTTTTTTAATATAGGTGTTACAGCTATGAGTTTCCATCTCAAGACTGCCTTTGCTGTATCCCGTAAGTTTTGATAAGTTGTGTTCTTGTTTTCATTTTTCTCAATATATTTTACTGATTTCACTTGCAATTTCTTCTTTGACCCACTGGTTATTTAGGAGTGTGTTGTTTAGCCTCCACACATTTGTGAATTTACTTTTTTCCTGTCTATTATTATTATTTTTTAAAGATTTGTTTTATTTCTTTCTCCCCACTCTCTTGTTTTTTTCACTTGCTGTATCTGTTTGTCTTGTCTCTCTTTTTTTTAAAGATTTATTTATTTCTCTCCTTCCCCCTGCCCCCCTCTCCATTGTCTGCTCTCTGTGTCCATTTGCTCTGTGTTCTTCTGTGTCCACTTGTCTTCTCCTTTTGGCGGCACTGGGAACCAATCCTGGGTCCTTCCAGAGTGGGAGCGAGGTACTCAGTCTCTTGCACCATCTCAGCTCCCTTTGCTGCATCTCCTATTGTCTTTCCTCTGTGTCTCTTTTTGTTGCATCATCTTGCTGCACCAGCTTTCCACTTGGGCCAGCTCGCCCCGTGGACCAGCTTCCCTTCACCAGGAGGCCCCAGGAATCAAACCCTGGACCTCCTATATGTTAGATGGGAGCCCAATCGCTTTAGCTACATCTCCTTCCTTGTGCACCTGGAACCAAACCCAAGAGGTGCCTAATTGCCTGAGCCACCTCCCCTCCCTGCTTTGTTGTGTCTTTCATCATGTTTTTTCCTCCCCATGTCTCTCTTTTAAAGATTTTATTTATTTACTTTATCCATTTTAAACCCCCCCTTCCCCATTTGCTGTTTTGTGTCCATTTGCTGGGCAATTCTCTGTGTGTGTTTCCTGCCATCTCTTCTCATCCTCCTCCTCCTCCAATCTTCACCAGGATTCGATCCTGGAGACCTCCGATGTAGGAGAGAGGTATTCTGCTGCCTGCGCCACCTCAGCTCCTGGTTTCTGGAGCTTTCGGAGCATCTCGTCTTGTCTCTCCCCTGTTACGTCATCATCCTGCTGCAGGGCTCCCGGGGCCTGGTGGCCCATGCGCCTTCTATATATATATTTATTTTATTTTACCGGGAGGTCCCGGGGATTGAACCCAGGTCCCTCCATATGGCAGACGGACACCCAACCATTTGAGCCACATCCGCCCCCCTCCCCATGTCTCTTGTTACGTCATCTTCTTGAGCCAGCTCGTCACACCTGTCCATCACATCAGCTTGCTCTCTTTTAGGAGGCACCGGGAACTTGTGCTCCCTGCTTTGTTGTGTCTCTCATCATACTTTTTCATCTTGCGTCTCTTGTTGTGCCAGCTTGCTGTCTTCTTTAGGAGGCACCAGGATCCAAACCAGTGAGCTCTCATGTGGTAGGCAGGAGCTCAGGTGCCTGAGCCACATCCGCTTCCCTCCTGTCTATTATGTATTTCCAGTTTCAATCTATTATGATCTGAGAAGGTGCTCTGTATAATTTTAATCTTTTTATATTTATTGAGAGCTGCATTGTGCCCTAACATGTGGTCTGTCCTGGAGAAAGATCCATGGGCACTTGAGAAGAATGTGTAACCCGCTGAGTTTGGATGCAGTGTTCTGTATATGTCTGTCAGGTCTAGCTCATTTATCATATTGTTCAGGTTCTCTGTTTCCTTGTTGATCATCTGTTTAGTTCTATCTAATGATATGAGTGGTGTGTTGAAGTCTCCAACGATTATTGTAGAAATGTCTATTTCTCTTTTCAGTTTTGCCAGGGTTTGTCTCATGTATTTTGGGGCATCCTGGTACATAGATATTTATGACTGTTTTATCTTCCTGGTATATTGTCCCTTTTATTAGTATATAATGGCCTCCTGAGTCTCATAACTTTTTTGCATTTAAAGTCTGTTTTGTCTGATATTAGTATAGCTACCCCTGCTCTTTTCTGGTTACTATTCGCATGGAGTATCTTTTTCCAACCTTTCACTTTCAGCCGGTTTGTATCCCTGGGTCTGAGGTGAGTTTCTTGTAAGCAGCATATGGATGGCTCATGTTTTTTTATCCATTCTGTCAGCCTGTATCTTTTGATTGGGGAGTTTAATTCATTCACATTCAATGGTATTACTGTAAATGCATTATTTATTTCTACCATTTTATTCCTTGGTTTTCATATGTTATATCATATTTTCATCTGTCTTTTTACTCTTTTGGTTGTCCTTTCTGCTATTCTTTCTTCTATACTCTTCTCCATGCCTCTCCTTTTTTTTTTTTTTTTTTTTTTTTTCAGACTGTAAGGCTTCCTTTAATATTTCCTGCAGAGGTGGATTTTTTTTTTTTTTAATTAGGTGATTTATTTGGGGTTAAAGCTTACAAGACCATGAAAAGTACAACTTGAGGCACCATAATAGGTACTTTCTCACCTAATTCAGATGTGATGAGGTGCAGCAAGGCCAGATATCTCTGCCGACCTCTCTGCCTTTCTGCAGCTGTAGGCAAACTTGGCACAGGGCTTGTCTCTTCCTAGGCCTCTCACTCGTCTCGGCATGGCAGGATCAAATATGGCTGTGTACTTTTCCTGTGTCTTTCTATGTATCTCCCTCTCTGTTTCCATTTATATCAGACCCAGCCTGAGTCAGGCCTCACTGACATAGTCCAATCAAAAGCCCTGAAATGATCTTATCAAATAATCTAATCAAAGGACCCTCAACTAAATTCAAGGCAATCTAAGGGTATCACACCCACAGGAATAGATTAATTTAAAAACATAGTCTTTCTCTTTTGGGGATTCATAAAATCATTTCAAACTGCCACACTGAGTGATGTTGAACTGCAAGGTCAGAGGAGGGAGGCCTTGACCATTAAGGTTGGACCTGAAAATTAAGATGCAGGAGCCTATGGCAAGTGGGGCTGCAGACATCTGTACATCATTCATTGAGGTGGTACCTCCCAAATGTTAAAACTTCAGTGCCCACAAAACTTTGATCTCTTCTGACATCTGTATTTACAGAAACTTCAGCGCTGGTGCTCTTCGGGCAGGCCTGAGGTGTCTGTCCCAGCTGGGATTCTGCCCCAAGAGCACTGTTGGCTTAAATTACAGAACTTTATTGGCTCACAGGTTTGGAGGCTAGAACTCCAAAACCAAGGTATTGGAAGTGCTTGATTTCTCCCAGTCTGTAATATTCTACTATGGTTGGTAGGTACATTTCTGTGTCCATCACATGACAATCTCTCTATCTCCTCCCTATCCCCCACCCACTCTGGTTTTTCCTGGTTTCTGGCTTCTGGCTCTATGTCCAAGTTCCTTTGTCTTTAAGGACTTCAGCCATATGAATTAAGGCCCACCCTGATTCAATTTGAACTCATCTAAATGGGATTTTTAAAGGTCCTACTCACAAATGAGTCCACACCTTAACTAATAACAGAACTTTCAAAATGTCCTATTAGCAAATGGGGTCACACCATAGGAATGCTGAGTCTTTTGTGGAGTACATGATTGAATCCCCAACAGACTCCCACACCAGGAAAACGCAGTCATACAAAATGGCTTGTACTCCCTTCGAGTAACCACGAAGCCTGCCCAAGGGTGGATTCCTTTCACGAACTTTCCTGGTTTCTCTTTGGTTGTGAATATTTTAAACTCACCTTCATATTTGAAGGACAATTTTGCTGGATAAAGAATTCTCGGCTGGCAGTTTTTCTCTTCTAGTTTCCTAATTATATCATACCACTGTCTTCTCGCCTCCGTGGCTTCTGATGAGAAATCCATGCTAAGTCTTACTGGGTGTCACATGTATATGATGATTTGCTTCTCCCTTGCTGCTCTCAGGATTTTCTCTTTATCTTCAACATTTGACATTCTGAGTAGTATGTGTCTTGAAGTAGTTCTATTCGGATTTATTCTGATTGGGTTATGGTACATTTCTTGTACATTTTGTGAGAGTTGGGAAATTTTCAGCTACTATTTCCTCAAATATTCTTTCTGCCTCCTTTTCCCTTCTCTTCTCCTTCTGGAACTCCCATGATACGTAAGTTGTTGCACTTCGTGTTGTCATTCACCTCTCTGAGCCCCTGCTCAATTTTTTCCATTCTTTTCTCTCTCTGTTCTTTTCTCCTTTCAATTTCAGCTGTTCTGTCTTTGGTATCACTTATTCTTTTTTCTGTCATTTTGAGTCTGCTGTATATGCCTCTAATGTGTGTGTTTTTGTTTTTTCTGAGGTACTGGGAGGGATTGAACCCGAACCTTGTATGTGGGAAGTCAGCACGCAACCACTGAGCCACACTGGTTTCCCTGAGCTGGTTTTTTCATTTGTTTTGCTTGTTGTTGTTGTTGTTTTTCCAGGAGACACTGGGAACCAAACCTGGGACCTCCCATGTGGGAGACAGAAACTCAACTGCTTGAGTCACATCTACTCCCTGTAATGTGCTTTTTTTTTCCTTCTTCTTTTTTTTTTTTCTAATATGTTTTTTCTTTTTCACTTTGTCTAATGTGCTTTTTAATCTCACCTATTTTCTTTCATTCCCATGAGCTCTGTTACTTTCCTATTCAGGATTTCAAATTCTTTGTGCTCGCTCAAT
>JAKSZT010054578.1:928417-963113 GCA_026826555.1 Tolypeutes matacus
GGGCCCCAGCGGGTCGGGGAGGGCCCGGGGCGCGCGGGGCCGCGGGTGCTGGGTGGGCGCGCCCGGCTCTGCCCCCGCTGGGCCGCCGCCCGCGCTTCGCCGGCTCCCGGGGCTGGGTGCTGGCCCCCCGCGCCCCCCGCGCCCGGAGGCCCCGGCCACCCCGCCCGTTTTCAGTGCGGGTCACACCCCCCACTTCCATCGCGGAGCTGCCGCGCGGCGGCTTCCAAACTTTTCCCGCCCCACCTCCTGGGAGGAACGTTTCACGGACCTGCCCTGCACCCGCGGGCTCTAGCTCGTTGCCGCCGCGTTCTGTGCCTTCGGACGTTCCCAGCGATTCCCTCCGACTCCTTCCAGACCGCGGCCGACCCCCGAAACTGGCGTCAGAGCCCCAGGGGTCTGCGGAAACCCTTGCTTGAAGCCGTCAGCCTTTCCTTTTCTTTACTCCCGGCTTTTGGGGGCTGCTGAGCGCCAGCAATCGCGGTGACTTCCATTCGGGATTATTTTAACATTTCTGCACTTAAGGGCCCAAATCATTGGTCCGGCGACTTGCTTTGGACTTTCTGGTTTGTCTAGTTGATTCTTCCAAAGGCTCCTGGTGGGGCTGGTGGGAGAACAGCGTGTGCAGTCGGGGCTGGTGGGCTGCTCATTGGTACTGGGGACGGAAAGGCCTGAAGCTGACCCTTAGGAAGATTAACCCTTCGGGTTGTGTAGGGAGACTTGGGGTGTAGATGCTGAAGACCATCGGGGCGGTGCGCGCGTGGGCTGCGGGGAGGGAAGGAGGTGGGGGCCGAGGAGGGGCTTGGAAGGGAGGCCCAGGCCAGGGAGGGCCTGCCTTGGGGTGACTGGGGGCGTGGGGTTATGGGGGGGCGGGCATGAGACTCTTGTGGAGCTGCAGCCTCTGCGTATCACAGCTGCTTTGGAGCAGTGGGTGTCAACCGGGGGCAGTTTCGTCCCCAGGGGACATTTGGCACCGTTGCTCCTGGCATCTAGCAGGTGGAGGCCAGGGGTGCTGCTAAGCACCCCAGCGCACAGGACAGAAGTTTCCGCCCCGGGGGCCAGCGCCCTCCCCTGGAGCCCCGTGCGCGCAGTCACAGGAGCGCCCCGGAGCCGGGCGGCCCGCGCCTCCCGGACCCTAGCTCATTAACGGGGTGGGGGCAGCCGTGGGCATCATCCAGGAGCTGCGCAAACCGCGCTCTCAGGCCCCCTCGTGTAGTGCTGCTCAGCTGAGGAGCGCACGGGGGGCTTCATGGCCCTGTTTTCCTCTTTCGCAGGCAAAGCCGGCGCGGAGAGGCTGCGGGATCTGCCCAGGCCTCCTGCCCAGCAAGCCAGTGCCCCGGCCCGGGCCTGGTGGGGCCTGCTCATGCCGGGACCCCCCACCC
This sequence comes from Tolypeutes matacus, assembly GCA_026826555.1. Classification (NCBI taxonomy): domain Eukaryota; kingdom Metazoa; phylum Chordata; class Mammalia; order Cingulata; family Chlamyphoridae; genus Tolypeutes; species Tolypeutes matacus. The sequence continues at coordinate 929,797 of JAKSZT010054578.1, forward strand.
TCGCGTGTGAAGGTAATTCCGGCCGCCCCTGCACCCCTGCCGAGCCAGGCCCCTGGCCTGCGGGTCCTGGGTTTGCCCGGAGCCCTCAGGGACGCAACAGTCCAGATGCAAAGCACACAACCCCGGTGGTGGGCTCCCCTCCAGTCTTGGAGGAGGGAGGACAAGAGGGTGAGGGACCCCCGCTTCGAGAGCTCCAACTTTCCATGTGTGTCTCCTGACTTAAAAAGAATCCATTCACGCAACAAGCCTTTCTGGGGTGCAAATTTAATGTTATAGAACAAACACTTTGGGCCCACGTGCTTGCCTCAGAAAGGAGGCGATCCAAATAAAAAATGCACTTTGCATCAACCTAGAATAATATACATGTGCATAACGAGTAAAAGCTTCATAAAAAAGAGATATATATACACTCACATTTGTTATGTGCAATGCAATGATGTAGAAAACTGCTTGGCTGGAACCTAGTGAGTTTTAGGACCAATAACCAGGGCAATTTGAAAACAGGGCCTTAGACCAGAACAAAGGAAATACACCTTCTCAGTGGCTTCATTTTTGAGTTTCAAGTCAGGTAGACCTGGATTCTAATTCTTTCAGTTACAGCAAGTTTGCTTTGGGTGTGTTTCTCAGTATATTCGTGCCTCAGTTTCCTCTTCTATAAAATAGGAATAATAACAAGGAGAATTGTTCTAAGGATAATTTTCAAAAAAGGTAAAATCATGACTCATGGATATAAAATGAACACATGTTAAAGATTTTATTTAATTTGTTATTGAGGGACCAGGTACATGTTATAACCAGTTCAAAGGAGAATTCAAAGAAGATTCTAGATCAGGATTATTGAAATGAATGTGCAAATGGAGGTGCAATTGGCTTCTTCCACAGTGGGGGAAGGAAACCAGCTGGCATCTGCCTGATGGGGTTTATTGACTCCTGTAGACTAGGGTTATTTTGCTTGTAGGTATTCTCAGTTATCTATAAGCACAAGAAACTCTCTCCGCCACATTTCACCTGCAGCACCTATAAATTTGGGAAAATCCCTCAGTTCTCGAGGCCTCCAGAATAGCCCGAGGTTCCTGAAACTTGTTAACTTGTTGAAAGGATCATTTTCAGAAAAGGTGAACTCCCGTGTCCCCCGCTGACCTGAAACTAGCAGGCCTTTGGGAGTCTCTTTCCCTCACTAATGAGGGAACCTGTCAGGTGTGAGCTTGGCGTCGACCTGGGCCAGCCACTTCGCCCGTGGGCCTCCTAGTCCTCAAGGGCATCCGTTCTTGGATTTGGCTTGGAGAAGAGCTGCAGCACACCCCTGACCTCTAACGTTAAAAAGTAAATTGCTGGAAGGTAGGGATGGTCAGGAGGAGGCTGACTCTGCAGAGAGCTTCCTGGAGGCCCTCCCCACCTCCAGGGATGGCTGAGCGCCCAGTGGCTCACCAGCATCAGAACCTCCAGCCTACTTGTTTAAGATTCATTCCTGGAGGCCCTCACCAGAGCCTCCGTCAGAACTGTGGGTGTGCAATCCAGGAAGCTGCGCTTCTGCCCAGCACCCCAGGTCACTCTCCTGTAGGTTAGAATCTGCAAAGAATTGAAACACTGAAATAGGAGTTTCTTGAGTACTTAACCTCAGCATGGGCGTGTGGGTGCCCTGTTTCCTATTTCCTGAACTGTGGCTTTAAGCAGAGCTTCTCACCTTGGCGCATTGGACCGGATCACTCTTTATTGGGGGGCGGCGCTGTCCTGGCACTGTAGGACGTTGAGCAGCCTGCCTGGCCTTTACTTCCTAGGTGCCCGGAGCACTGCCCCGGTTGTGACAAAACCAAAAATGTCTCCAGACATTGCCAAATGACCCAGCCAGCAAAATCGCTCCTGGTTGAGAGCTGCTAGTCTTAACCCAGTGGCTTGCTTCCATGGCTCCCCAAGGGGTCAGAAACCGAAAGAGCCTCGAAGCCAGAGCCCTGAGCACCGAATGCCGGCCCTGCCCTTTGTCAGGGGCTCTTGATTGGAGCAACCGAAGATGAAGCCGCAGGCTCCTCCTCTGTGACCTGAGAGCGTAGGAATCTAATCCATGAGGCTCTTCTGAAGACAAGGAAATAATGCACGCAAAGCAGTTAGCATCGCACGTAGAATCTGGAAAATATAAAATGTGGTGGTTCCAGTCCTTTGGGCTCTTGAAGGGTGTATCAGTCAGTCCACCTGGGAAAACAAACCACTACGAGACTTCAACTGGGAAGTGAATCGCTCACCCGGGAGCCAAACAGGAGATGGTGAGGCAGCCCAGAGATGAGCAGGGGCTAGAAGGGGTGGGGGTCGCCCTGCAAAGCTGGATTCCGGTGCTGGGTGGACCCTGGGGGCCGAGTGCAGGTGGAGATGGCCGAGGCAGGGGCAATGGAACCCCCCGCCTCCTGCAATGGCCCCATTGGCAACTGCAGCTGGAAGCTGCCCGCTGTGAAGCCCAGGTGGAGGCTGAATAGCTGCTTGGCAGCGGCCTAAGAGCTTTCTCTGTGAAGGGCAGAGGCAGGTGCGCTGGCTCTGAGCCGCCAGGTCCAGTCCTGGCCACTGGCTGACACCCCCAGGGCCTCCGTCTCCCCAGGGGTAGGGAGGGGAGGAGGGTGACTGGAAGGGCTGCTGTTGGGTTACAGTGATGGATGGAAGGGCTGATACCGGAGGATTTTGTACCTGGTGTCGGGAGCCAGCGGGCCTGGCTCAGGCTCCAGGCCGGGGACCGATGACATGGCTCTGGGCAGGCCACTTTCCCACAGGAGGGCCAGAGGGGCGGCAGGGGTTGTCCCTCCCTTTCCCTTCTGCCCAGGAAGTCTCTGGGTCGTTCCTTTTCTCTGTCAGCTCTGCCGTGAGTGTAGTTTGAAACGGATTTTTTTTTTTTTCATTTTGCTTTCATTTTTAATTAATTCTAGACTTGAAAAAATTGCAATAATAGTACCAAGAATTCCCGTACACCCTCACCCAGCTTCTCTGAGTGTTAACGTATTACATAACACAGCACGATGATCAGCACCAGGAAAGGGGCATTGGCACAGCAGAACTGACTGAACCGCAGGCCTTGCTTGCATTCCCCAGTCCCCCCAGTGTCCTCTCTTCCAGGATCCTTTACTTGTCATATCTCCTTAGTCTCTCCCAGTCTTCCCTTGTCTTAGGTGACCTTGGCGCTTTTGAAGAGTGCGTGTAAGGTATTTGGAGACTGTCCTGGATTTGGGTTTGGCTGTTGCTGTCTCTGACTGGAATGAGTGTGTGCATTTTTGGCAGGCAAGTCCCAGAGGTAATGACCTTCTAGGGCTGGCTGGCGTAGCCTAACCAGGGGCTCGTGGCGTTGGTAAGCCTTATCACTGGCTGTGCTGACCTTGCCCTTGACCTTGGTGAAGGGACATCTGCAGGGCTTTCTCCACTGGGCGGTCCCTGTCTTTCCCTGTGTAGTTAATAGCCTGGGGAGGGAACTTGGAGACTGCAAGTCCAAGACAGGGATTTCCGTATTCTTGGTTTTATTCATTTCTCTGTTTGTTTTATTTGCTATTACTCTTTATTCTCTTGTATGACATCATGTCCCATAGGAGTGGGGTTCCTCTTTTCTCTGAGAGTTACAGAATTAAAGCAAAAAAAAAAAACTATCCTTAAGGAGGTGCCACTTATTTTTAGTGTTTTTAAACATTTTCCTATTGTAAAAAAAGTTCACGCATGTTATAAACAATTTTGAGAAAACAAAAGAAATTTAAGAGAAAATAAAATCACTATTCTTACCAATCTTAAGGTTTTGATATATTGCTTCCTGCTTAGTGTTGTTGGTTTTTTATTTTGCTGTTTTGTATTTTTAAGTTATGAACAAGTAAGATAAAATGAGTCAGTAGATAACAAATAAGACCAGAGTGGAGAGGAAATAGAAGAAAAGACAAATGGATTGAAGGCAATCAATTCCAAGTAATATTTTGGTCTTTTATTGGAAACCTTAGTTGGTTAGCTTAAAAAAGATAGTCTTTGCTGAATTTCTTAATTGGACTTTGCTTTCTAGCTAATACATTTTGTAAACAAAGTGCAATCATTTGGAAGTCCTCTTGAATCTTTTTTTTTTTTTTTTTTGACAGGGTTAAGCTCCTGAATTCCTGTTTTGGAAGTGCTGTCCTGTATTTTACCAGGACGGTGGTAGTTCCATTTTAAAGTGCAGTGTCGCCACCTTGTGGCTTTCTAGAATATTGCTGCTGAGGGTTTAAATTTGTGTTTTTCAGAATCACGAGCCCAGCGTACCTACTGCTTTGGTCCTTACCAGGGTTCCGGGGAGCGCAGGTGGGCGCGTCCCACTCTAAAGGGGGATAAGGTAGCAAGCAACAGGTGAGAACAGGAAATGTGCATCACAGCAAATAAAGTGCCTGATAAAGGCATTAATGCAAAAATGAAAAGAGTTGTGCGTTGGGGTGGCAAGATTATGGGTAATTTACTAGTATTTTGTTCTTAACATTTTAAAAAGGTTTCTTTGGAACCTTCTGGAGTGGAGAGAGGCGCTCAATCTCTTGCGCCATCTCAGCTTCCTGGTCTCCTGCGTCTCTTATTGTCTGTCCTCTGTGTCTCTTTTTTTGTTGTTGTGTCATCTTGCTGCGCCAGCTTTCCTGCGTGGGCCAGCTCGCCTTTCACCAAGAGGCCCTGGGAATCGAACCCTGGACCTCCTATATGGTAGACGGGAGCCCAATCGCTTGAGCCACATCCATTTCCTTCTGTTTAGTCTTGACAATATCATATTAGCAAATCACAAAATATCTCAATATGTAGTCCATGCTGCCTTCTCTTTGATAGGGAAACCCAGGGTGGGAATGGGAAGCTTCTGGTATTGGTAGAAAAAGTGTTCAGAAGTGTTTTTCACCCTTGGGGTCAGGCCTACAAGGACTTTTTCAAAGACAGATTTTTTGAGATATAATTTGCATACCACACAAGTTACCCATTTCAAGTGAACGATTCAGTGTTTTTAGTATATTCAGAGTCGTGCAACCATCACCACAGGCAATTTTAGAACATTTTTATTACCCCAAAAAGAAACCTTGTGCCCCACCGTCCCAAACTCTCCATCCTCCCAGCCCTAGTCAACCACTAATCTGCTTTTTGTCGCCGTGGATTGCCCTATTCTGGACATTTCGTTTAAATGGAATCACACAAAGCGTGGCCTTTTGCAGCCAGCCTGTCGCACTTAGCAGGACGTCTCATCTACGTTGCGGCATGCCTCAGAAGTTAATTTCTTTTTATTGCAGAATGTTCACGGCAAAAATGTAGATATGTCACGTTTCGTTTGTCCATTCATCAGTTGATGGACACTTGAGTTTTCCCGTTTTGGGGCTCTTATGAATGATTCGGCTATGAACATTTGGTACAGGTTTTATGTGGACATATTTCCACTTCCCTCAGGTGAATGCCCAGGAGCGGAATTGCCTGGTCACGTGGTAACTGTGTTTATCCATTGAAAGAACGGCACTCTGTCTTCCACCGCAGCCGCACATTTTACACTCCCACCAGCAGCGATTGAGGTTCCAGTTTCTCCACGTCCACCTCAGTGCTTGTTACTGTCTGGCATTTTAATTCTAGTGGATGTGAAGTAGTATCTCATTTTGGCATTGATTTGCATTTCCCTAATGGCTAATGATGTTGAACATCTTTTCATGTGCTTATTGGCCATTTGTGAATCTTCTTTGAGAAATGTCTATTCAACTCCTTTGCTTATTTTTAAAAATTAGAGTGATTGTCTTTTTGTTGTTGAGTTGTAAGAGTTCTTTATATATTCTAGATATAAGTTCCTTTTCAGATATGTGATTTGCAAATAGTTTCTCCCATGCTGTAAGTTGTCTTGTCATTCTCTTGTGTTCTTTGAAGCACTGAAGTGCTTAATTTTGACGATGTCCAGTTTATTTATCTTTACTTTTGTCACTTCTAGCTTTTGGTGTCATATCTATGAAACCAGTGCCTAATACAAAATAATGAAGAGGTACCCCTATGCTTTCTTCTGGCATTTTTGTAATTTTAGCTCAAGCAGTTAGGTCTTTGATACATTTTGAGTACATTTTTGTGCATGATGTGTCAGGGGTCCAATTTCATTCTTTTGCATGTGGATATCCAGTTGTCCCAGCACTATTTGTTGAAAAGACTATTCTTTCCTATTGAATGGACGTGGCACTATTGCAGAAAGCCAGTTGAGCATAACTGTGTAGTAAGGATCAATGGGATAGAATTGAGAGTCTAGAAACAAACCTCAGTCCCACCTGTCTTGATTACGGTCTCTTTGAGTAGTTTTGAAATCAGCACGTGTGAGTCCTCTTTTTCTTTTTCCAGATTGTTTTGCCTCTGCAGGGTCTCTTGAATTTCCATGTGAGTTTTAGAATCAGCTTGTCCATTTCTGCAATGAGGTCAGCTGGGATTTTGATAAGGAATCCCAATTTGCATTGACTCTGTGGCTCAGTCTGGGAAATAGTGCCATCCTAACAGTGTTAAGTGTTCTGACCCATGAACGTGGGATGTCTTTCTGTTCGATTACGTCTTTAATGTCTTCCAGCAATGTATTGTAGTTTTGAGACTGTATGTTTTGAATTTATTTTCTTAAAATTATCACTAAGTATTGTATTTTTTGATGCTATTGTAAATGGCATTATTTTCCTAGTTTCGTTTTTGGTTTGCTCATTGCTACAATGTAGAAGTACAACGAATTTTTGTATCTCATGAGGATTTTTAAATTTTCTCTTTTCATTCATTTCATGATCTAAAAGAAAACAGTCCCGCCACGTAAACATACCCCAGTCGTCTGCATGGCCACCTCGTGCCATGCGCAGCCAGGTGCTTCGGGCCTGTGTTTGCTCTAAGGTCTGGCTGGCACGGGCTGTTCCACTCGGGAACTGCGTGCCAGGCCTGTGCGAGGCATGTGGGATGGGATGCGAGCTTTTCCCGCCACGTGTTGCCGCTGTCCAGAACATTCAGCTGTTGGGTGCACTCGGAGTGTACAATCCCGGATTAGGCACGGTGGAAGGTTCCGGTTGATCGAGTGCTTCCCCTGTGCAACAGCTCTACATATGCGACTTCCTTCTCAGCCTTGTTTTTCTGTGTGTGTGTATGTATATACATATATATTTATTTAGATTTTTTAGATTTTTAAATTTTATTCCCCGCCCCCAACGCCATTGTTTGTGCTCGCTGTCTGCTCGTTGTGTGCTCTCTGTGTCTGCACATCTTCCTTTTTTAGGAGGCACCGGGAACTGAACCTGGGACCTCCCATGTGGGAGGGAGACACCCAATCACTTGAGCTACCTCTGCTCTCTGCTTGTTGTGTCTCTCGTTGTGCTTCCTTGTTGTGTTTCCTCGCTGCATCATCTCACTGCGTCATCTCATTGCATCAGCTCTCCAGCTCATCACATCAGCTCGCTGTCTTTCTCGTCTTCTTTAGGAGGCACCAGGAACCGAACCTGGAGCCTCCCATGTGATAGGTGGGAGCCATATCTGCTTCCCTTCAGCCTTGTTTTTCTGTATATTTTGATGTTTGGCTGTGGTCTTCAAACTCACACAGAGTAGTTGTCATGTATGCCTTTTTTTATAACAGCTTGCCTTAGAAATCACAGTATTCTCTTTAATCACACAGAAATGGCAAGAAACACATTATTCTAAAGGCCACACAAAAACAAGTTTCTGTGTCTGTGATTTCTCCATATGTTAAAATTTGGTATGTGACAAATTGAGCATACTAATTATTTTGTTGGTTTTTAAAATAGTTAAATATTTTCAAATTTTGGAGTCAAACTCTTGAGACACCCTGAACCATCTCAGTGAAACCCAGAGAGTCTTCGAATGTACTTGGAAACCACCCCCAAGTCCCAGGAGGCCCCTTGGGGGGTGAGAGAGGACAGAGCAGAGAGGGAGCCCCTGGAGGAGCCGAGGCCATCCCCCAGGTCCCTGATGCCTCAGCCCCCAGTCGGGCTGTGAACGCAGCTCGGCAAGGGACAAGCAGGCTTTCCTTGAAAATCCAAGTCCACATTACCTAAAATTAATCATGTCAGAGTATACAGTTGTCTCTATCTAATTCCAGAAAGTTTTCATCACCTCGGAAGCAAGCCTTGCCCTCCCCCAGCCCCTGGCAACCGCGCTGCTCTGCTCCATGCCTCTTCTGCACATTTCCTACTAAGGGGCCTTTTGGGTGTGGCTTCCTTTAGGCGCCATGAGGTCAAGGTTCGCTGTGCTTGTCCCCTCCTCCACCCGTGCACAAACAGGTTTCCTTACCTTAAAGTGACGTTGTGGAGAATGTGAAACGGATGCAAAACCTGAGAACAGCTCTGTGACCCGAAGGACGTCCTCCCGCGCCAGCCACGACCAGCCCTGCTTCCCGCCCACGGCGCCCCCACGCCCGCCGCGGGCGTCGAGTGTCCCCCAGTGTCATACCCACGCGGCGCTGGTAGTTGGCTGGCGGGGCCCCAGGCAGCCCTCAGCCCCTGGGCAGGCGCCCCGAATGGCCGAGAACTTTCAGTGGGACGCTGCCTGCCCACGGCTAGACACTGCTCTGATTTGTGGATTCTCCCTGCTTGGCGTGGGAAATTAGTGGACTTATCCCACCAACACCTGAGCTCGGGTTCCGCGCTCACCTCTGTGGCGCTGTGACAGGCGGCGTGTGGCTGGTGGCCCTGGGCCCTGAGCCCCGGCCCGAGAGCAGCTGCTGGAGCTCAGTGAGGCGCTGGCCGTCCAGAGGTACGCGGAGCCCTCTACCCCACGCCGAGCCGGGTCTCAGCTGACTGTCCCCTCGTGGCTAAAGACTGGGCAGCACCTCTTCCAGAGAGGGCAGGGTCCTGCAGGCAGGCGGACGAGACCCCCGAAAGCACGGGCCAGGCTGAGGGCGCCAGGCTCAGCAAACAAACAAAAGCCAGGATTCTAGACACACGCCACGGGCGCTTGGTGAGATGTGCAGGCAGGGGGCAGGTCTCTGGCCTCTGCCGAGAGGAGCGCCCCAGTCACCGTGTCCCTTAGGGTTTGGGGACGGCAAACTCTGGCTGAAGAAAGTCCTGTTTTCTTTTTCTATAACAATTTTTAAATGTTTGGAGGCGAGAGAGCAGAAGGGCACTGGGAGCTGGCAGCAGGTGCCCCTTCTGGAATGTTCCTCTGGCCTTGCTGGTGCCACCAAACCCTAACCCTGGACCAGTCCAGGCTCTCAGCTTTCTTCCTGTATCTAGGCTTCTGCCTGGGCCAGGAAAGAGTCTCCTAGCTTAGCCACGGGGGCTGGGCCTCTCGGGTCTCCCAGCCCCCAGCCCCTGCTGTCCTCTCCAGCTGTGCACGCTGGCTGCCACGCGTCCCTAGGCTGTGCTCTGAGCCTAGCTCACCTCCAACGCCCAGCTTCCCTCCTTCCCATTCATTCAGCTGCGTCCTTGTCCTGCCAAAGGGGGCTCCACCGTAGCTCCTGTGGCCTCTTGGAGAAGCCTTTCCCAGCCCCTCTCCCCTCCCCCCCTTCCCACTCTCCTTGCCCTTCCTGATCCTGGGACGTGCAGCCCAGGGAAATCCTCCTGGGTGGGGCTGGATGGTCCCTGCTCTGGTATTCCTAGCATTTAGGAATATGTTACAGCTCAGCAGATGCTTGTAAGCTGAATCGATTCAGAAGAGTGGGCAGCGGCAGCGGCAGCGGCCACCTGGCTGCCCTGCTCCTGGGTCAGGTGCGATGCCCCCGTGGAGGCCAAGCGCGGGCCAGAGCAGGTGTTACGGAGGCAGGACAAGGCGTGTGGGATGACAGGCCGCTGCGCCGCTGCGAGCGGCCTCTGCAGGGGCCGGGAAGCAGGGCGTGAGGGCTGTTCTGCCTGTCCGGTGGTTTTTGGTAGGCTTTGAGGAATGGGAGAGCCCTGAGCGTGTAGATTGTCCAAATGGAAAGAACCGGAGAAGGCAGAGAGCTTTGCAGGCTGGAGGCTCATGGCGGGTGAGACGGAGGGAGCTGGGTGGAGGCATTTCATTTTCAAGTCAGGATCAAGTACGTACTCAGTGAAGAGAGTGGTGAGAGCTTACGTGCAGCCTAAATGGCTGAAAATGGTAAATTTCTGAATCACAAGGGGCTATAACCTTCAGGAATCAGAAATCAACAGAGAGCCCGGGCCCTGGTGATGCCAGTGAGTGGGGGCGCTGCTCTTGACTTCCTAGCAGGTGGGTTTAAGGACTTAGTTCTCATCTGCTGCCCTGTGTATTTGATTATTTGTGTCCCCCTCGGTAGTTCAAAAGCATTTTATGACTATTTCACAACCGTTACGTTTTTCCATCAGAAGCTGAAACTCAGATTGTCACTTGCCAAGTGTATCAGTTACCCACTTTATTCTTAAATTTTTTATTGTGGTAACATGTACACAACATCACAAATCCTGTTTTAGCCACTCTCGGGGGCCCTGTGGGTCGCGGGGGCGCCGCGGGGGCGCGCGGGCCGGGAACCCGCCTGGTTCATTCATTCCCTGTCCGCGGAGCGCGCGTTGCTGACAGACAGTCCACCGGAGCCAATCAGCGGCGGGGGTGGCGCGGGCGGGCGGGGCTTCCCGCCGTAACCCTTTCCTGCCCGGGGAGGCACTGGTGGTGCCCTGACCGCGGCGCGCCCCCAGGTCCTGCCCTGGCCGCCGGCCCCGCTGGTCGCCCGAGGGCGGGATGGGCAGGGCCAGGGGGGCCGCTGGGGAGGGGCGGGGTGCGGGAGGGCCCACGGGGCCTCTGGGACCCCGGGCACCCAAGGCGCTTGCCCCTTACCAGGCGGGTTTTCCCCGAGTCCGGGCCCCGGGGCGCCCCGAGGGTGGGCGCTGCGCTGCTCACGGCAGGGGGCTGCGGGCCTCCGGAGCCCGGGAGCCCGTGGGGGCCGGTGGGCGTGGGATCCAGGAACTGGGGTCTTGCTCCGGGAGGTGGGGAGACCCCGCCATCCGCCCACCACCCATTCTCCAAGAAAGCGAAAGGCCCCCCCGCACCGAGCCGCACGCGCCCCACGCCCGTCCTTTCTGTCCCTCCAGGCCGGGAGCCCTGGTGACCGGGCAATCTCCGGACGCCCGGCCCTGACCGCCCGGCTGAGGCCGCGCCCGCCCCGGCTCCAGCACAGGTCGCTGCCGCTGTGAGGCCCCGGCACCTCCCGAGGGCGGGAACCGGGGCCCTGGGGTGACCCTCAGAGCCCGCCTCCGGGGCCAGGCTCCCTGGCCAGGCTCTGGGAAGTGCTTGAGGGCGCACTCCCCTCCCCACTCACAGCGTGGGGGTGAGGGGCCCCGGGCAGGGCCAAAGGTGGGCTCAGCTGCTGCCTCTTCAGCCTTAGGCGTGTCATTGGGCTCTGAGCCTCAGTTTCCCCATCTGTTAATGGGGCAGCATCCCTGTAGGGTCGGTGGAGTGAGCTCAGGGCTGCAGTGTGGGACTCCCAGAAATGCCAGCTACTATTTTATGGATGAGGTACCCCCAGGTACTGTGTGGGGTGGGATCGTCTGGGTGTCCTGGACAGGATCCCCGACCCCACCCTCCACGGCTGTTGGTCACCCCGACGTGGCCCAGGTTGTTCCCATCTGTAAATGGGGTCTGTGCTGCTTTCCTAATTTGGGAGCAGGAGGGTTAAAGGTGACAAGAGCCCCCAGCCAGGTAGCTCAGGAAGGACTGAGCCTTCCTGCCCCCAGCCTGGAGGGAGGTGCTTACTTTGTGGATTGTACAGGTGGGGAAAGCAAGGTGGTGCCTGCCCCACCTGTCCCGGCTGCTCCCACTGCCCCAGGCGGAGCACCTCCCGCCCTCACTGGGATGTTGCCCCTTCCCCTAGGAAGACCCCGGGAGCCCAGGTTCCTTGCCAGGGAGGAGGCGGAGGCCGCGGGCCCGGCGGTGCTGCCAGCATGCCACTGCCAGAAGCCAGCGAGCAGCAGGGCGAGAGCGTGAGGGCCGGCCAGGAGCCCTCCCCTGAGGCCAGCACGGACGTCGTCCCTGCAGCCCCCAGGAAGGCCCAGGACTTCTCCAAGCTTGTCCTGCTCACAGCCTCGGACCAGAGCGGGCACGGGGCGGGCTCTGAAGGCCAGGGGGAGCACAGCGTCAGCCGCCTCTCCAGCACCCTCCAGAAGATCCTGCCAGCTGAGGAGGAGGAAGCAGTGCCGCCAAGCCCCCGGGCACCTGAGCAGAGGCGTGGCAAGCCGGACCCAGGTGAGGCCCCCAGGATGCACGACCTGCATCACAGCTGCCACCCACAGCCCTGTCCTCTCTGTGACCATGGGTGGGAGGTGGGTCAGGGGCCCAGACTCAGGCACCCTGGGAGACGGGGATGGGATCCTGGCTCCAAGGGTGCCCCGCCCTGGCTGAGTTCCCCTCCCCCCATGCGCAGGCAGTGTTTGGGGGTAGTGGGGGGTTGTGCACGAGGCCGCCAGGCAGCGCCCCGCGGTGGAGGCTGTGTCAGCATGTCTGGGCTTTGGTCCCCACAGCACAATAAGCATGTCCAGAGGCCTGGGCACTGTGAGTACTGCATAACCGATGCAGGTCCAGGGGACAAGGCGCCCTCACTCGTCCCTCCACCTTCCCTACCGCCCCCTGAACGCCCCCCACCCCCATGCCGAGGCAGGAGGCCAGCTGCCTTCACTTGGGGAACCCTGGGAGGCTGGCAAGACCCCAGCCAGACAGTGCGTCTGTTGGGAAACCGGCCAAAAGACGAGGGGGAGCCCCAAATCTATTGGGTTTTTGTAAAGGATCCGCGCTTTGGGTCTGTTTACGCTGGCAGGAAGGGGCCTCGCAGGAGAATGTGGAGCTCTGGCTGGAGAGCTGCACTTCAGATAAAACCCAGCTCTGCCATCGGCTGGCAGTTTTCCTGGGCCTTGAGCCTCAGTTTCCCCACTCCATATCGGGGCGTTAATTGGACCTCCCCCAAGGGTCACTGGGCCTCACTGTGAGGCCGATGAGGCCCATGGTACGTGCACAGCCGCACTGCGTGCCTGGTGAGCGCCAGTGCCCCCTGTCACGGCCGTGGTGCCCAAGGGGAGCTGTGGCTCCTTGGCGGTCTTTGGTTGTTCTTGGTGGTTGCTTTTATTTCATTTCATTATTTTATTTTTTATTAGAGAAGTTGCGAGCTTACAGAACAATCATGCATAATGTGCAGAATTCCCACACAGCACCCCTCCACCAGCACCTTACAGGCACTTGCTTTTTTCTCTTTTTTGGGGGGTAAAATCATAAAATCTCCTATTTTCACCCTATTTAAGTGTGCAATTCAGTGGGATTAGAGTCACAGTGTCGTGCAATCCTCACCACCCATCTGTTTCCAAAACATTCCCTCCCGCCAGCACCCGTTAGGCAGTAACTCCCCATTCTCCCCTCCCCTCCCCCTGGTGACCTCGACTCTCCTTCCTGACTGTGCGCTTGCCCGGTGTCCGCTAATGGGACCGTGCGCTGACTGTCCCGTTTCACTCAGCGCCATGTCTTCAGGGCGCGCCCTCATTCCTCTCCACGGCTGGCGCGGGCCGCGCCGTGTCCCTCCCCTCATCTGCTGACGCCCCTCAGGCGGCCCCCACCGCTGGCTGCTGTGCACGTGCTCTTGGGGACACTGGCGTGCAGGGGTGCGTGTGAGCCCCGTTTCCAGCCCTGCGGGGTGCCCTCCTCGGAGCCGCAGCTGTTTAACTTCTCGGGGCTTGGCATGTTCCTCGAGCCTCGGTTTGGGGGAGCAGAACAGTAGCACCCTTAAGATAGAGCCAGGGCTAGAATCTGTGCACCCCCTTTTCCCACGGGGTGATCTCGGCCGCCCCGGCCCTGATCAGGGCCATCTGCCTGGGGCGCAGCACGCCTGGTGCAGGGCCCCCCTGGAACTGCAGCGACTGCACAGTCCCCTCGGCCCCTCGGTGCCCACCCCATCAGCGACAGCAGCCAGCTCCTTGCCTGCGGCTTTGGGGTGTCCTCTAGGTTGGGGATCTAGCGTGCAGGGCAGCCCCGGCCCGTCTGAGCTAACTCCCCCCACCCCCTGCTGCCTCAGCAGCGCCCACGCCCCTGGAGTTCCTGAGGACCCCGTTCGGAGGCCGCCTGCTGGTGCACGAGTCGTTCCTGTACAAGCAGGAGAAGGCGGTGGGGGACAAGGTGTACTGGAAGTGCCGCCAGCACGTGGAGCTGGGCTGCCGCGGCCGGGCCATCACGCGGGGCGCGCGGGCCACCGCCATGCGCGGCCACTGCCACCCACCCGACGAGGAGGGCCTGGAGGCCCGGCGCCAGAGGCAGAAGCTGCCCTGCCGCCCGGAGAGCCCCGGAGGCCAAGGCCCAGCGGAGGGGCCGCCCGAGGGGCTGGGCCCCGAGGGGGTGGGCCCGTGGCGGGGGCCAGAGGAGCCCGCTGGGCCGGCGCTGAGCAGGCCGGCCGCCCAGGACGAGGGGCTCCGAGCCCCGTCGCTGCTGAGCCTGCCCCCCAAGAAACGCCCGACGCTGGGCATAGGTGAGCTCCCTGCGTGCCTGGCCCCGGGGGAGGCGGGAACCCCAACGCGGGGCCACGTCCTTTATCAAACGTCCTGGGGGTCAGAAGGACCTTGAAACATGTAAACACGTCTCATGGGCCTTTAGGTCCACGGGATAGACCCACTGCCCGGCACCTGCCCCGGACGCCCCGGAAGGCCCGGTCCTTCTGCAGTTTCCAGTTCAGCAAGCTTAGGTGTGGGGCCCACAGACCTGACTCGGGGAGTCGCTTAAGTTTGGGGCGGACGGTCTGGAGCGGGGGCTTGTGACAAGGCGTCGGCGAGCTTGAAGTGAAATTCTAAGGAACGTGATCCTTGTGGGGCGCGTGGGGCGGGTTGATGTGCTCATTAAACGATACACAGTACAGGGCGCACTTACTAAGGGGCCCGCGGTTCCCCCCGACTGGCAAAGGGGTCTTCTGTGAGGAACCCCTGCTCTGGTGGGAGAGTCTTGGGCTCTGGGCCCCAGATTCAAATTCCAGCCTTACCTCATAGCAGCCTGGAGGCCTCTGAGAATGGGCTCCTGGAGTTTCTGGAGCTTTCTCCCTAGGACGAGGGAGGACAGCAGGGAGGGGGCGCGTGAAGGCTGGGGAAGGGCCTGCCCCAGCGCAGAGCGTGGGAGAGGACCCCCTGGAAGGGCTTGGCAGGGGCTGTGCGAGGTGCCTGGGGGGCGGGGGAAGGGGAAAGGGAGACTTACTTTCCCTGTATCTTTAGTGCCATTTGACTTTGATGCCATGTGCACGCGTTACTTATCCAAAATGTAGATAAGCTTTACAAACAAGCCCTAAGACCCAAGTGGAAGGCCAGGACTGACAAGAAGGTAGGGCTGTGACCTTGAACGTGGGGTCTGGCCCCCTGAGCCTGGGTGGGATGCACCCATGGCCCCAGGCCTGCCCAGTGCCGGCTGTGCAGGGGAGGACCCCGTGGCCGCCCCTTTGAGAGCACATGGGGGTGCCCTCCCCATCCCCACTCTGACGGCGCCCCCGCCCCCCCCCGCGCCTTCTCCGCAGGAGGGGCCCGGCCCCTGGAGTTCCTGCGGACGTGCTACGGGGGCAGCTTCCTGGTGCACGAGTCGTTCCTGTACAAGCGGGAGAAGGCGGTGGGGGACAAGGTGTACTGGACGTGCCGGGACCACGCGCTGCACGGCTGCCGCAGCCGGGCCATCACGCAGGGCCAGCGGGTGACCGTGATGCGGGGGCACTGCCACCCGCCCGACGTCGAGGCCCTGGAGGCCCGGCGGCAGCAGGAGAAGGCCATGGAGACGCTGCAGGCCCGGCCGGGCGGCCCGGCGCACGTGGACAAGCTGCTGCGTGGCGTGGACTGTCTGCTCTACTGCAGGGGACCGGGCCCCCTGACCCTCACCAGGCCCAGGCCCAGAAAGCGTGCCAGGGGCCGAGCCCAGGGGCTCCCGGCCCAGCCCCTGCAGGGAGCCCCAGCCGAGGACCACGGCCAGGACGCGGATGCAGGTGAGGCCCGGTCCTCTGGCCTCCCCCCGCCACGGCAGCACGTCCCTCGCTGCTGTCCAGCCCTGACGGGGTCTGACTCCCCCACAGGAGGCCCCGAGTTCCTGCGGACGCCCCTGGGCGGCAGCTTCCTGGTGTACGACTCGTTCCTGTACCGGCGGGAGAAGGCGGCCGGGGAGAAGGTGTACTGGACATGCCGGGACCAGGCCCGCATGGGCTGCCGCAGCCGGGCCATCACGCAGGGCCGGCGGGTGATGGTGATGCGGGGGCACTGCCACCCGCCCGACCTGGGCGGCCTGGAGGCCCTGCGGCAGCGGGAGGGGCGCCCCAGCCCCGGCCAGCGGGGGAGCCCAGGTACCTGGGGCGGTGGGGGGGACTCAGCGGGGCCTCGGGGTACAGGCAGGACACCAAGATGGCCTTCCTCAGTGACCACAGCCCCTGCTGGCAGGAACCTTCTGGAAGGAGCGAGAGCCCCCTCCTCTCGCTCTTGCCTTTCCTCACCTCTCCCTCCTGCTCAGGCCTGCCCCCCACCCCGACACCCCAGCAGCACTTGATAAATCCCCGTGCCCTGTCCTCCCCACCTGCTTCCTTTCCTTTCTTTTTTCCACCAGGTGCCGGGTATTGAACCTGGGACCCTGTACATGGAAAGCAGGTGCTCAGCCACTGAGCTGCAGCGCTCCCCTCCTTTCCTCTCTCTTCCTCCCTCCCTTAGAATGTGCCGTTTGCAGGGGCAGTGGAGTGCAGGAGAAGGCCGGCTCCTGCTTTGATGGCGGAAGTGGACGAATAGTGCCCAGGGCGAGCCCACGGGTCAGGTGGCCGGGGCGGTCGAGGCGGGCTGTCCTCCTTCCTTCCCTCCTCCAGCTGTTCCCGGTGACTCTCTACAGCTCTCTCGTAGCCAGGCCTGGGCAGCCCCCGCGGCCTTGGCACCCCGACCCTCCTGCTCAAATGGGGCGGCCGTCCGTGCCCTCGGCCTGCTCGGAGCGGGGTCCACGCAGCCCCTACACCTACCCTTCCCCCTTCCCGCCCACTTGCCTCAAACAGGGATCCTCAAACCTGCAGCTCTCCAAGCCGCGGGGTCGCCGCCAGGGCTTTTTGGGGCCACCTTTCCTCAACCTTGAGAGCTGTTACCTCGTCTCCTCTGACTCTTTGTTCCGTTTTCCTTCAGTTTTGGTGCCCCGGAAGCCGTGCTGCCAGCCGCCCCAGCGGGCCCCCCGGTACCCCATGACCGCGTGGGGCTCTGTCCGTGGTTCTGAGAGATTTCTTCTTTCCTAAAATGCACTTACGCTGCTGTAGGCTGTTTTCCAAATGATGGAAGGAAATAGGATTTAGTTTTCATCGCGGCCCCCATCCCGTCCCTCTGGCCATTGCGCGGTTCCCTGTTTCTGTCTGTTTAACCGCTGCTGACCCACGCAGGGCTGCGCCCCCACTTAGCTCTCGTGTGGCTGGTTGCGGCCTCTGCGGCTCCACAGCCGTCTTACTCGCGCCTTGATCTCTGCGAATTAGTCCCCGGCAGTGAAACTTCGCTTCTCCGTGTGCCACACTGACCAGGTCATCACGTGTCCAGGCCTTGCCGGGCTGTCCCTCCAGGAGCCCCCCGCCCTCTCCCGTCTGGACTAAGGCCCGGCGCCCAGCTCAGCTGCCCTCCCTGCTGTCCTGGGGTCCCCTTGGCTGGGCCCCACGTCTCTCTCCTTGGTTTACTTCCCTGTGTGGCAAAGGTCCCCGTCCTAAGACTGTGCCCAGCCGAGCGTCATCTCTCCTTCCCTGCCTTATGCGATGGGATGGGGCTGTGTGGTGAGCTCGGGCTGTGCCCCACGCCGCCCTGCTGTCGGGCCCCGTCCCTGGCCGGCTTCAGCGTCCTGCACCCTGAGCCCTCTCTGAGGCCAGGCTGCGCCCCGGTGCCTTAGCCTGCGTGCCCGGCTGGGGGCACACCCGGGGCCTTGTGGCCACAGCTCCCGCCCGCTTCCTGGCCCTGCTCGGTGGCTGCTGTTTCTGTGGTCCTGTCCGTGAGGCGCCTGAGCCCACGCCCCGCGCCCTGCGCAATGCTGTCTGCTCTCACATCTGGGTGTCCTCTGCCCTCCTCCCCGCCTCCCAAGGGCAGCAGCCGCTCTCCTGCCTCCGGCCGCAGCCTCCATCTCCCCATGGCCTTTTCTCCCTTTGCTTGCTTTGGCCTCTGCCTCACAGGCCAGCGGTTTTCTCGAACTTCTGCTGCACCTGGGTGGGCGAGGCCTGGGCTTGGTGCGGCAGGGGGCAGCGTTTCCAAGGCGCCCCACGTCTGCGTGGGTCTCTCTCTGCTGGTGGGTGTTCCCGGGAGGGGACAAGCCTGGCTGCCGGCATTCTGAGATTGGCAGGAAAGTGGGTGGGGTGTGCCAGCCCCGGGACCCAGGCCTTCCCTTCCCCACCCCCGTGTCACACCCCAGCCCCCTTGGCCTCGTAGAGGGGTCTGAATGTCTCGCTGCTCTTCCTGCAAACCCTCACCCAGTCCTCCTGTTTGGGGCCTGCTCTGGACCCCACCTTCAGAGGACCCCCCCTGGGAACCTCCAGCTCCCGGGCCTGGATTCACCTTGTTGCCTCGCGGCTTCCCCTGCAGGCTCTAAATTCTGTGGGTGTCTCTGGTCTCCGGCCACCCTTGCCCTCCCTGGCTCTCTCGAGGGCCTGGGCCTCTTTACTCCCTGCTGATGTTCTAGAAGGTGCCGGACGACACCGAGATGCTTCACACGTTCACAGAGCTTGCTTCCCTGCGTCTGACGTCCCCACCGCTGTCCCAGGCAGGGATGGGGTGCTCCTGGCTGAGGCACTGCAGGGTCCTCCTATGTCTGGGCCTCGCCCCTCTGCACCCCTCCTCCTCAGCCTCCCCTGCCTTTCTTCAAGGTTCTAGGACCCACTGCCCCCTCTGCTGGCCTCTCACCCTCCCCCAGGGCCCTGCCTTCTGGGTGTGCTGGCCACTTCCTGGGCTGCCTCCAGCCACCTGTGTGGGCCCCGTGCCTGGAGGGATGGGCGGAGCCCCCGGAGTAGAAGGGCACAGCCACTGCCAGGGCCCCCACCCAGCCCCCCAAGACACTGCCGACCCTGCTGCCTGTTCCCTGCAGCTCTGGGCCTGCATCCTGCTGCCCCCACCTGCATTGGCCCTGGTCCCCCCACTCGTGCTTACAACCCCACTTAGCTCCTGAGCTGCTGGCCTTGGCAGATGCGCCCAGCTGCCCACCTCCACACGAGGGGCCGAGCTGAGCACACAGCTTGTGCCTTCAGGGCCCACCTCCACCTCCCCTTGCTCCCAGGCAGAAGCTTCCAGGCTCAGGAAAGGGAGCCCCCAGGTAGCCGAAGGCCCCAAGGTATCACACTGCGAGGAGGCGGGTACAGGCATGGGGTGCTCTTGGCTCTGAGAACAGGGCTCCCACCCCACCCCTCTGCCACCAGGCAGGCTGCCCACTTCTCTGACTCCCCCACAGGAGGCCCCGAGTTCCTGCGGACGCCCCTGGGCGGCAGCTTCCTGGTGTACGACTCGTTCCTGTATCGGCGGGAGAAGGCGGCCGGGGAGAAGGTGTACTGGACGTGCCGGGACCAGGCCCGCATGGGCTGCCGCAGCCGGGCCATCACGCAGGGCCGGCGGGTGATGGTGATGCGGGGGCACTGCCACCCGCCCGACCTGGGCGGCCTGGAGGCCCTGCGGCAGCGCGAGCAGCTCCCCAGCCCTGCCCAGTGGGAAGGCCCAGGTGCGGGGATCGGGGGCAGACGGGCCCCGGTCTCCCTGTTGTCCAGCAGCCCCGGGGCCCACGCCCTAGCCCCCGGACCACAGACCACCCCCCACAACCCACCCCCGTAGCTCACTTCACGCCACGCCTGCCCTCCCACCTGGACTCAAGCATGCTCCTGGACGGGGGCGTCTGAACAGGCTGTCAGGCCACTAGTGGAAGGGGCGGGTCGGGGGACGTCGTTAGCAGTGGCCGAAGCGCTGGGCCCCGTGCTAGGGTGCGGCTGGGTAAGCGGCCGGCCCGCCCTGCTGCCCCTCTGAAGCTCGCTCGTCCCGTGTGCCTGCCCTCTCCCCTTCCTACCCACCCGGACCACCAGCGTCTCCCTTCCCGTGGTTCACTTTGGCTGCCCCCACCCCAGCATTGCAGAGGCTCCAGATAGAGAGTCAGGCAGCAGCCAGCTAGGCGAGGGGTCGGCGAGTGCCGAGGCGTGGGTGGGCAGGGACCCAGCAAGCACGGCAGCCAGGGTCAGTGGGAGCGCCCTCCCAGGGAGCAGACGGGGGAGCCCGTCTGCATTCGGTGGCCCAGCTGGGCAGGCAACGGAGAGCGGGCAGGAAGCAGAGTAGATCCTCCGGGGGGGTGCCAGCTTCCTGGCGGGGCTGCCCAAGGGGACAAAAGAAAACAGCCTCCCTCTGTGCCCCGAGGCCGGGCCCCAGGCGCCCACTGCCTGCCGCTTTCTCTGCAGGCCCCCTCCGGCCTCTGGAGTTCCTGAGGACGTCCCTGGGCGGCAGGTTCCTGGTGCACGACTCCTTCCTCTACAGGAAGGAGAAGGCGGCCGGGGAGAAGGTGTACTGGATGTGCCGGGACCAGGCCCGCCTGGGCTGCCGCAGCCGGGCCATCACGCAGGGCCAGCGGGTGATGGTGATGCGGGGACACTGCCACCCGCCCGACCTGGGCGGCCTGGAGGCCCTGCGGCAGCGGGAGGGGCGCCCCAGCCCCGGCCAGCAGGACAGCCCAGGTGTGGAGGGGGCGGGCGGGGGCTGGGGATACGACAGGGCCACGGGGACCTCAGCCGGTGCCAGCCCAGCCCTGGGGGCGGAGGCCTCCGATCAGGTGCCCTCTTGGAGCCTGGTGCCCTGGCCCAGCCCTCTTTCTAGAATCTTCAGCTTCCCTCTGTTGGCTCCTACTCCTTAGCCTGAAAACACACCTAAACTGGCCCACCCTTCTAGCTACTTTACTTCTCTTTCTTTTATTATAGGAGCTCTGAACTGGTTTCACAGGTCATAGTCTCCTTTGACAGTCCTGTGAAGAATATAGACTGCCCCAGCAGAGGGCACTAGTGTGTGCATGCACACCCAGGCACAGTCGCGCAGGTTATTAATTTTAGGGCATTAAGAGTGGGTTTCCTTCACATGAACAGAATAGGAAGTCACTCTTTACAAAACATTGTGTCTCACGTTGACTCATGTAGCTATTTTTTAAATTATTTTTGAATTTTAATTTTTTAAAAGATAGATTACATAAATGTTACACTAAAAATATAGGGATTCCCATATGCCCCGCTCCCCTCACCTCCCACACCCTCCGACATAAACAACATCCGTCATTAGTGTGGCACATTCATTGCAATTGATATCATGTAACTATTAAGAGCCACATCTTGAAAAACTTAGAAATGAGTCCAAAGTGAATAAAACAGCCAAAGGAAACTTGATTTCTGTTAAAAAATAAATAAATAAATAAGGAGATTTCATGAGGAAGCCACTATTTGGTTTAAATAAGCAGTGGGAGCTATGGATTGTCTTTGGCATGGTGATGGACATATCGTCTTCGATATCCAGCTGATTCCCAGTCTTTAATGAGAAGGGCTGAAGACTGACTTTTATGGGCCTCAAGTTGCTTATTTTACCAGGCACAGGTCATTTTGGGTGTTACAAAACCAGAATTCCCAATGATTCCCCAAAGCAGAGTCCTTCTACCTGGTTTTCTTTATCCTCAAAGCCCTGAGGTCATCATTGACAAGATGTGTGTCAGTGGTTCTGTCAATTTCAATAAGAAACAGAATATTAATCCACGTTTTCAATTTTGTTTTCTCAGAAAAGATAAAACTTCTGCCTAAAGTTCAACAGTGCTTCAAGACTTGTTCTCCTGAAAACCAGCAGATTTATGGGTAATTGTATTAGTGATATATCGCAGTATCTCAAATGACCCCAAAACTTAGTGGCTTAAAACAACAAATATTTACCATATCTCACAGTTCCTGTGGGTCAAGAATTTGAGGATGGTTGGACTGGGTGGTTCTGGCTCAGGAGCTCTCAGGAGGCTGCTGTCAGCTGAAGGCTTGACTGGGGCAGGGGGATGCACCTCCAAGATGACCCTCACTTATGTAGCTATTGGCTGGAGGCCTCAGTCCATATGAACCTCTCCTTGTGATGCTTGGGTGTCTTCAGGACAAGGAAGCTGGCTTCCCCCAGAGAGAGAGCAGGGCAAGAAGTAAGCCAACATGACAGCAGAAGACACATTCTTCTCAGCACATGTGGAACATCCTCCAGGATAGATGATATGCGTGGCCATAAAACAAGTCCCATAAATTTAAAAGGCTTGAGGGAAGTTGATGTAGCTCAGTGGTTGAGCACCAGCTTCCCACAACGAGATCCTGGGTTCAATCATGACCCCAATACCTAAAAAAAAAAAAAAAGGGAAAAACCCCCACAAATATAAAAGGCTTGAAATCATAGAGTATGTTCTCTGATGACAATAGAATAAAATTAGAAATCAATAGCAGAAAGAAACTGGGGTAATTTGCAACTTTGTGGAAACTAAACGCACTCCTAATTAACCAGTGGGCCAAATCCACCCACCACCTGTTTTTGTAAATAAAGTTTTACTAGAACTCAAGAAATATAAAAAAGAAGTTAATGAAATGGAGACTAGAAGAATAATGGAGAATATCCACAAAACCAAAGGTTGTTCTTCAAAATGATCAAAAGTGACAAACTTTTATGTACACTGACCAAGAAAAAATTAGAGACTCAAAGTACTAAAATTAGGAATGAAAGAGGGACATCACTACCTACCTTAGAGAAATAAAAAAGGGTTATAAAGGAATACTATGAACAACTATATGCCAAGAAAGTAGATAACTTAGATGAAATGGAAAAATTCCTACAAAGACACAAATTACTGAAACTGAGTCCAGAAGAAAGAGAATATCTGAACAGACCTATAATAAGGAAAGAGATTGAATTAGTGATTATAAAAAACCTCCAATAAAGAAAAGCCCAGGCTCTGATGTCTTTACTGGAGAATCCTACCAAACATTTAAAGAAAAATTAATGCAAATTCTTTACAAACTCTTCCAAGGAGTAAGAGGAAGAAACAATTCCCAACTCATTCTATAAGACCAGTGTTACCCTGATACCCTGACCCCAAATCCACACAAAGGCATTACAATAAAACTATAGACCACTGTCTCTTATGAATATAGTTGTGGAAATCCTCAACAAAATACTAGCAAACCAAATCTAACAACATAAAGAAGGATTATACACCATGACCAAGTGGGATTTACCCCAGGAATGCAAGGTTGGTTTAATATCTGAAAATCCAATTTATCTAATACACTATGCATGCAGAACAGATTGATGTAGCAGGTCTGAGACAGGTGTCCTTGGAATGGATGGCAAGGTCAACCCTTGGATGGCATCTCAGAACTTGATGGAGTGGCTCACTGGGGCTAATCTATACAATGTGGTTTTGCTGAACACCTGCTTTTATTCTGAGAGGCTGGAATTTCAGTGAGTGCCGTCAGTCACCCAGGTACTCTGCACCTGTATGACTGAGCCTCGGTAAAAGCCTGGAGTCCTTGGCTCAGGCAAGCTTTCCTAGTAGATGGCACTTCACATGTGTTGTTGCAACTCATTGCTGGAGGAATTAGGCACATCCTATGTGCCTCCATGAGGAGAATACTCTTGTAAGTTTTCTGTGGACTTTACCTCATGTGTCTTTTCCCTTGGCTGATTTGGCTTTGAATCTTTTCACTCTAGTAAGTCTTAGCCTTGAGTATACTAAATCCTGTGAGTCCTTCCACAAAAACACAGCACCTGGGGCTGGGCTTGGGGACCCCAGCATACCATATCAACAGAATAATGGACAAAAGCCAAAGGAGGAGCAGATGTGGCTCAAGCGGTTGAGGCCTGCCTCCCACACGGGAGGTCCTGGGTTCTTTTTTTTTTTTTTAAAGATTGATTTAGGGAAGTGGCTGTGGCTCAATCAGTAGGGCTCCCGTTTACCATATGGGAGGCCCTGGGTTCGTTTCCCGGGGCCTCCTGGTGAAGGCAAGCCCGCCCGCACGGCGTGGTTAGCTGACCCAGTGAGCACAAGCAGCAAGGGGGGGATAAATGAATAAATAAATAAAAAATCTTTAAAAAAAAAAAAGAAAAAGATTTATCCCCCCCTTGCTGTTTGTGTCCATTTGCTTTGTTTTTGTTTTTTTTCTGTGTCTGCTTCTCTCCTTCTGTTTTTTTTTTTTTGTTTTTTTTTTTAAGATTTTATTTATTTATTCATTTATCCCCCCCTTGCTGCTTGTGCTCGCCGGGTCAGCTAACCACGCCGTGCGGGCGGGCCTGCCCTCACCAGGAGGCCCCGGGAACCGAACCCGGGGCCTCCCATATGGTAAACGGGAGCCCCACTGATTGAGCCACAGCCGCTTCCCTCTCTCCTTCTGTTGTATCATCTTGCTACGCCAGCTCACCGCGCCACACAGGCGGGCTTGCCTTCACCAAGAGGCCCTGGGAAATGAACCCAGGGCCTCCCATATGGTAAACGGGAGCCCAACCAATTGAGCCACAGCCGCTTCCCTAAGTCCTGGGTTTTTTGTGCATCAAAGGATTCATGAAGAAAGCAAAAACAATAACCCATACAGTAGGAGAAAATATCTGCAAATCATATATCCAATAGGGACTTACTAAAAATATTTTTAAAAACTTTTACAACTCAATAACAAACAGACAACTCAATTTTTTAAATGAGGAAAGGACTCAAAAAGATATTTGTCCAAAGAAAATTTACAAATGTTAAATAAACACCTGAAAAGATGCTCAACATCATAAGTTGTCGGGAGAAATGCAAACCAAAACCACAATGAGATTCCACCCCAAACCCACTAGAAGTGGCTGTGATCAAAAAGACAGATTACAACAGGTACTCGTGAGGATTGGAGAAACTGGAATCCTCAAACACTGCTGGTGGGAACGGAAAATGGTGCAACCACTTTGGAAAACAGTCGAGCAATTTCTCAGAATGTTAGACAGTTACCAGACAACTCAGCAATTCCACAACTAGATATAAACCCAAGAGAAATGAAAACGTGTCACATAAAAACTGATGCAAGAGGGAAGCGGCTGTGGCTCAATCAGTGGGGCTCCCGTTTACCATATGGGAGGCTCCGGGATTGGTTCCCGGGGCCCCCTGGTGAAGGCAAGCCCGCCCGCACGGCGTGGTTAGCTGACCCAGCGAGCGCAAGCAGCGGGGGAGGGATAGATGAATAAATAAATAAAATCTTTAAAAAAAAAAAAAAAAAACTGATGCAAGAGTGTTCACTCTGAAAGCCAGGAGCTGAGGTGGCACAGGTGGCAGAACACCTCTCTCCTACATCGGAGGTCTCCAGGATCGAATCCTGGTGAAGATGGAGGAGGAGGAGGAGAAGAGATGGCAGGAAACAGATACAGAGAATTGCCCAGCGAATGGACACAAAAACAGCAAATGGGGAAGGGGGGTTTAAAATGGGTAAAGTAAATAAATAAATCTTAAAAAAAAAAAAAAAAACTCAAAATCAGCAGTAGATGTGAGGGTTTATTAAAAAAAAAAAAAAAAAAGGGAAGCGGCTGTGGCTCAATCGATAGGGCACCCGTTTACCATATGGGAGGCCCCGGGTTCGATTCCTGGGGCCTCCTGGTGAAGGCAAACCCGCCCGTGCGGCATGGTGAGCTGACGCAGCAAGATGACGCAACAAAGGGAGACAAGTAGACACAGAAAAATGCACAGCAAATGGACACAGCAAGCACAAGCAGCAAGGGGGGCATAAATGAATAAATAAATAAAATCTTAAAAAAAAAAAAAAAAAAACAAGAGTGTTCATAGCAGTATCATTCCTAAATAGCCAAGAAGTGGAAACAGATGCCCATCAAATGATGACTAGATACACGTGTGTCTATCCACGAGGCAGAGCGCCACTCAGCCGTGAACAAGAATGCGGCACTGATCCATGCCACAACATGCGTGAGCCTTGAAAACATCATGCTGAGTGAAATGAGCCAGACACACAGAGACACACGGGTGTGATTCCACTCTTGTGAAACGTCCAGAATAGGCAAATCTATACAGACAGAATACAGATGAGTGGTTGCCAGGGGCTGGGGGAAAAGAGGGGTGACTGCTAGTGGGTGCAGAGTTCTTTTGGGGGTGATGCACATGCTCTAAAGTTGATTGTGGTGATGACTGCACAACTCTGTAATACTCTTCAAGACACTGAGTTGTACACTTTATGTGGGCAAATTGTGTGTGGATCTACCTCTCTAAAGCTGTACGGCCCACCACATGGGGGGAGAATTAAGCGGTATCAACGAATCTGGGAACATTTTAAAACCACCACAGTAATAAGGAGAAATGTACGTTCCCCTTTTCTTTACAAAGCATCTCGGAAAGGCCGGGATGCACATCCCTGGCTCTGGTGCACCTGCAACTTCCAGGGCAGGAGGCAGCTCTCCTCTGGAGCATTGGCGACGCACCCCCCGGGACATGCTAGTGTAAACAGCGAGGGCTCCCAGGTTACACGGGTGGAACCGTCTCGTCTTCAGTGGAATGGATATCACGTGTGTGCATGTTGTGCACACGTCTTTTTTTAAAAGTCTAGTAGACGGGTTTCTCTAAGGAGAAGGGTTTGAAGGATCCTTAACCGTTTTACCTATTTCTGCCATGTTTGAATTTTTATAACGAATTTTTGTTTTTTTTTTGTGATCAGGAAAATCAAAGATATAAAAATCGACAGCGAGTCCCAGTGATGCAGCATCTTCCCACCAAAGCAGAGAACCTTGCCTGTCACCCAGCATTAAGGATGCTTCTTGCCTACACGGGAGCCAGCACTTGCCATCCACTTAGATTTTGCTTGACAAAATCTTTTGTTCACCCTTCCAAAGGCGTCGACGGCCTTCAGGTCTCATCAGGAGGGCACCCAGTAGGAGCGCGAAGAGCCGTGGTGGAGCTGGTGGCTGCACGTGTGCCTGGCAGGGAAGGGTGGCCACTGCCTGCTCTGTCCTCACCCACATAAGACCTGAAGGAGCTCCCCTGGGCAAAGGTGCCCCTTCCCATCTTTGTGCCGTTCCAAGGCACAGACCTCTGTCCATTTCTAGGGCCTTAACAGGTCACCTCTTAGGTGGCTTCGAGGCGAGGCCAGGGGACGTGTTTGGGGAAGCTCTCGGCTTTTTAGACTGAGCTGCCTCCCACAGATTGGCCCAAACTGCCCCCTGGCCACCTGCCACTAGAGCGTGGCCGGCCCCCAGGGGAGGCTGGCCCCTTGCGTTTAGTCGAGAAGGCCACACTGCAGGCCTCATCCCAGTCTCATCCCTTTGCTCTTTTGCAACTTAAATTAAGCCCAGCACCTGTAGTCCCCATGGCAGGTGCATCTCCTGTCACTCTGGAAACAGGAGCCTGCCCAGGTGTCCACAGGCGCCAGCACTGGGTGCCCCTCCCTGGCTGGTCCTGGCTGAGGGCCACGGCGTTCCAGGCACCATGAGGAGAGGCAGGTCCTTGGCTCCGGGAGCTCATTCCGGTCTCCCGTTTGGTGGCTCAGCAGAAAGCCCGCCTGGTGGGTCCGAGGGAGCTCCGAGGACAGCAGCCACGCCCCGGCCACTCCAGAGGCCCCTGCTCGCTAACAAGGCTGCATCTCCACAGCGACCTTCCTTGTTAAGTAGTTGCTTCTTGTCGCTGTCCTGTGACTTGACCGGCGCGGGGCCTGCCGTCCAGTCGCAGTAGCGGCGGCATGTGTGCCCCCCCTCCGTCTCTGTGTATGCGTTTCCCCCAGTAAACCCCATTTTACATCTCACTGTAGAGTGCTGTGTGCCCACACGCCCTGGCAACACCAGCTGGCCTCCTTGAAGCCACGCAGTCCACACGGCTCAGTGCCACGTGGGTGGGAGGTGGCGGGGTTTGGTTGGGCCACCCCCAGGTGGGACACACCCCTCCCGGGGCGGAGGCATGTCCCCTGGACCAGGTGTTCCCTGGACCCAGAATGGGGGGGGCGGCGCTGAGGGTGCATCCCAGGCCTGCTGCCAGAGTGCTGGGGGGGGGTGGGAGACAGAGTGAGGGGCTGTGGGGTAGCGGTGGGAGTGGTACTCACCTTACCGCCCCACATCAGCTGTTTCTGGAAGCAGATCATGGGTGGCTCCTATCCTGTTGGGGTCCTGGCCCCCCGGGACCCAGGTACCCCAGCCCCACAGGACCCAGCCCGTCTGCAAACAGCCTGACCCTCCCACCAATCTCTAGGAAGGGCCCCAGAGCTCGGACTGAAAATGAAGCTCTTCCTGGGCCTCATTCTGAGAGGGAGGGGCAGGCAAGAGACATCTTGAGACATGCCCCCCCCAGCACGCAAAGCTGTCCTTTGTGGGTGCCCCTCCCTGGCTCTCCACAGGAGCACTGAGCTGGGCAGATAGACACCCTGTGCTCAGAGCCCCCGGAACCAGCTGAGGAAGGAGTTGGCAGGAGCTCTCAGGCCAGTGGCTCCATCCGATCTAATTTTAAAAACCGACTGGAGAGCTTAGCCAGGGGAGCTGGACATCAGTCGGGAGCACAGTCCCCAGGCAGGAAAAGCCAGTGGCCTAGGCCCGGAGGTGCGGCGGGGAAGGAGAGGCCCGAGAGCAGAGGACGAGGCGCGTGCGCTTGGAGCTTGGAGCTGTGCTAGTTCAGGTGAGGGGCACCGGCCGCCGCCCCGGCGCCAAGCACGGCGGACACCGGCTTCTCCCTCAGGCCGGGCCCAGCGCGGCCGCTTCTGGCTGGCGGGCGGCCTTCCGGAGGTCACTGGGGTCCTTCCACCCTCCTCTGGGCCTGGGCACCTTCTGCACTTGTTGATCAGGGAAGGACAGAGCAGCCTGTACTGCTGTAGGACAGGCCTGAGGCCTCTCCAGAGCTTTCCGTAGTCAGCCTGGGGTCAAAACTGCTGGGGATCGATTAAACGCAGGTTCCGACCCGGGAGGGGCTGGGAATCAGCATTTCTAACCAGCTCCGGTGAAGGGATGCTGCTGGGATGGAAGCGTGCTTTGAGGACCCCGGGTGGCACTTCTGCCCACACGGCATGGCCTGGCGCGGGACAGAGGCCGGCTGTTCCTGCAGCAGCTGGAGGAGCCAGCACCAGGCAGCACCGGGCGTGGGGGTGGGGGAGGCAGGCGGGAGGCGCCTCCGCCAACCACGGGGCAGTGGTCGCATTTGCCACTAGTGAGCAGGTACCCCTCAGTAGGGGGTCCCTCTGAACCCCAGGGGAGGCCCCAGCTCCCAAGAGAGCCCCATGGCTGCCTCTGGAACTCACAGGGGCACACGAGGCCCCTTCATCCCTCGAGTCCCAGCCCACCTCCAGGTCTGCGCCCCCCTGTCCCTGCCTTCACCCCAGGATGGCACCAGGCTTCACCAGCAGCCTGGCAGGGGGAGGCATTATGAACGGTGAGTCCCCAGAGAGAACAGTATCCCCTCTAGAAAGAGGAAGAAACTGAAAAATGGAAAGCAGGGGTGGCCCAGCCACCTGTGGGTAGATCCAGGGGTGCCGCCTCAGACTGCAGACATGGGGTCCAGCCTCCCCTGGCTCCTCCAATCTGCACACTCAGTAACTGCGCCCCCGGCTCCGGGTCGGGGAGTCACGGGCTGAACCTGCTTTCCCGCCTCCTGGGAGGTGAGTGGGACAAAGTGGCCTGGCCCCCACCTTCTCCCCATCTCCCCCACGCGGACGGGGGTGTCTGGCGCAATCAGGAGCCGCGCCAGGAGCAGCGAAGGGTGAGGCCCCCACGGGCCCTCGGTGCGTCTCCCCCGCCTACCCGCACCGCAGCCCTTGCCTGCTGTCTCCCTGAGGAGCCCGCCAACCCCCTCCCCTTGGAGGGGACAAGCCAATGCCGCGCCTGGTGTCAGCAGGGGCTCGGGTGGAGGGAATCCCAGAAGGCGGCGGCCCTGGTGACCCTGATGCTCTTGGCCTCAGTCTCCCAGTCTGTGAAAGGAGCTGCTGCAGAATCTGGGCGTGTCAGCTCCCGGCAGGGGCATGGGGTGGCGAGGAGGGAAGGGCCAAGACTGTGCGCCCAGAGGTCTCTGTGGAGTCAGGGGCCCCGAAGCAGGATGGGTGGGGCAGGGGTCCTCCCACTTGGTCAGTAGCTGGTGGCCTCGTGCAAGTCATGGGCGTCTCTGAGCCTGTCTGTCCCCCTGCAGGATGGGCACAGGGTGCTAGGCCGCTTGTGGAGGTGGAAGGTTGGGGCCTTCCTTAGTTCTAGGTTTCCCAAGGGACCTGGAGCTTGCAGTGGGGACACCCCCCATCTCCATACCCAGAGTCTCGGGACTGGGCACCTTCTCCTGCTCACCCGCCGCCCCCTTTGCAGGACAGGAGGCTGGCTGGGGGCAGAGGAGACTGGCTGGGGGGCAGAGGGGCAGTCTCAGCGACCAGCAGGACGGTCCTCTCCAGCCGCAGTTCCGCAGGAGGGGTCCTGGTCGCCCTGCCCCCCACCTCGCTTCCCTCCAGGCTCGGCTGTGATATCCCCACCGGTGGGCGGGGGTGAGGACACCCTCTGTGGGCCCAAGCCCGGGACCACCCCGGCCACTGCACCCCCAGCCAGCCTCCACTTCCCCACCTGAGCCGGGAGCCCCGGGACGCGGCCCTCGGGTCTCGCAAGCCCAGCTCCTTCGAATGGCCCTCCATGCCGGGCCCACCCCCGACCCCAGGGGCCGCGGTGCTAAGTCCAAGTGCGAGGACTTAGCACTGGCCGCTCCCAGTCGTCCCTGAGCTGCCATCGCGCAGGGTCTGGGGGAAGGACTGATGGGGGCCTGGTCAGGGGTGGGGTGGCTGGACTTGGGGGCAGGGGGTTCTGGCTGGCGGTCAGAGCTGGATGACGGAGCTGGGAGACCCCGACCCCCGCCCTCCCCCGCACCTGCGCTGGCCTCCCCCCAAGCCCTGGGGGCAGCGGGCGGGCGGCGCTGGGAGATCAGAAGACTCCGAGGAGTCGGGGCCAGGGGGAGGGGGCGGGGAATTTCCCCCCACGCCTGCCCGGGCCTGCTCCCCTCCCCCTCCCCTGCCAGGTGGGGGGCTCCGCTCGGGGAATTCCACGGCGCTGCGATGGCTCCGGCGAGCCTGGGCTGGGGTCTTAGCGAGGGGCGGGGGAGGGAGGGGACGGGGGCGCAGCTGCCTTCTTTCCCAGACGCCAGCTGGCCCTGCCCGTCCGCGACCGGGGCGTCCACGGTTCCCGCCTGTCTCGGGGGGGTGGGGGAGGGAGGCGCGGGAGGAAGGAGAGTGAGGATCGCGAGGGTGTGCGTGGCAGCTTCTGACACTGAATGCGCGCCTGAGATTGTAAGTGTGCACTTGCATGACGCGGACTCCATGGTGTGGGGGCGCCGCGGCCGCGGGAGGACGCCACCTGTGACCCCAGTTAGGGTCCTTCTGTCTGCCAGCCTGGTCTGCCCCGCTCCAGGCACACCCGCTGGAACCCGCAGGGACCCTGGAAGAGGGTGGGGGCGAGGAGGCGCGCTCCGGGGCGCCGGGGTTCCCGGGGGGCGGGCGGGGAGGCGTCTGGACCTGCTTCCTGCGCTCCAGTCCCGGGCGGGGCTTCCCGGCCTCCCTGAGGGGGAAGGAGGGACCCGGGGGGAGGGACCCGCGGAGGGACGCGCGGGGGGCGGGAGCCACCGCGGTAGAGACCTGGGCCAGGGAGACGCAGAGAGCGAGGCGCAGCGGGAGGGGGCGGGTGTGGAGGCCGAGGCGCGACCCGGAGAGCAGAGAAGGAGAACGCCCCCGGCCCAGAGACCCCCAGGTGGGGGCAGGGACAGAGACCCTGAGAGGCGAAGGCCCCCTCCGGAGATACTTCCCCCGCCCCGCCCCCGGAGTGGGACTTGGACAGACTGACAGAGGACAACGCCCCCAGGTCTCCTGGGAGACCCCGGAGCGACCCCCGGGGCGCCCGGCCCGTGTCCCGGGTGGGAAGACCTCTACTTGGTGGGGGGCGATGGGCCTCCTGCAGGGCCTCCTCCTCCTCCTCCCGCTGCTGCGGCCGCGCGGAGCCTCGGCGGGGAGCCTGCACAGTCCAGGTGAGTCCCGGGCGACGTGCCCGCAGGTCACCAGCCCCCACCCCCAGCCCCCGTGCCCAGGGCCCGGCCCCCGAGGCTAGGCAGGGCGCAGAGCAGGTGGCCCAGCAGCTGGGCAGCCCCAGGGCCCCGCGGGGGCGGGCGCCGCGAGGCCGGACGAGGGGCGGGCGCCTCCCCCAGCGCCGTCGCCGCCGTGCAGGCCTGTCCGAGTGCTTCCAGGTGAACGGCGCCGACTATCGCGGCCACCAAAACCGCACGGGCCCGCGCGGGGCCGGCCGCCCGTGCCTCTTCTGGGACCAGACGCAGCAGCACAGCTACAGCAGCGCCAGCGACCCCCAGGGCCGCTGGGGGCTGGGCGCGCACAACTTCTGCAGGTGAGGTGCGGGCTCCCGCGCGGGGCCTCGTGGCGCCCAGCGTCGGCAGAGCTTCGCGTCAGGGCGCGCAGAGAGGGCCCCCGCAAGCGGGGCGCTGCCAGAGGGCGGACGCGCGGCCGGCTGGGGCTGCAGGCTCCCCGCTTCGGCCTTCAGGCGGGGCTCCGAGGCGAGGGGCGGAACTGAGGCCCACGGTTGGGTGGGGGGCGAACGCCACTGGGGGCCCCGAGGTGCCCACATGAGAGATGGGTGTCCTGGCCACGGCTGAAAACCCGTAAACAGCCATCAGGGCCCCTTCTCTGGCTTCCCACGGCCCACCCGGAAGGCGACGTCCAGGAGCACGCGGGGAAGGCTGCATTTGCGCGGGAAGGACGAGGCGCCGACCAGTGACCTCCAGGCCGCACCGGCCCTTGTGGCCCCTGCGCGCCTGGGCCGTGGGGGCGGGGCCTGGGGGGCGGGGCCCTTGGGGCGAGGGGACCCCGACCTCCTTCCCCCCACCCGCAGGAACCCCGACGGGGACGTGCAGCCGTGGTGCTACGTGGCTGAGACGGAGGAGGGCATCTACTGGCGTTACTGCGACATCCCCACGTGTCACAGTGAGTGGGCCCGGAGGGGCGGGGCCGGGGCGCCACCGCGGGAGGCACCGGAGCCTGACGCCGCCGCCCCCTCAGTGCCCGGGTACCTGGGCTGCTTCGTGGACTCGGGCGCGCCCGCGGCGCTCAGCGGCCCCAGCGGCACCTCCACGAAGCTCACGGTGCAGGTCTGCCTGCGCTTCTGCCGCTCCAAGGGCTACCAGGTACGAGCCGCCACTGCCGTCTGAGCCCCGCCCGAGCCCCACTGCCCAGCCCGGCCCCGGGGCCCTGCACCCCGGCCCGGCCTTGGGGTGACCCGCGGTGTGCCCGCAGCTGGCGGGCGTGGAGGCCGGCTACGCCTGCTTCTGCGGCTCCGAAAGCGACCTGGCCCGGGGGCGCCCGGCGCCCGCCACCGACTGTGACCAGATCTGCTTCGGGCACCCGGGCCAGCTGTGCGGCGGCGACGGGCGCCTGGGCGTCTACGAGGGTGAGGGGGCGGGGCCTGCGGGGGCGGGGCCTG
>JAKSZT010054578.1:966381-998783 GCA_026826555.1 Tolypeutes matacus
GGCGGGCGGGGGCGCGGGCGGCGCGCGGGGCCATGGCCCTGGCGGCCGGGCCGCGCCTGCTGGACTGGGCCAGCTCGCCGCCGCACCTGCAGTTCAACAGGTTCGTGCTGACGGGCTACCGGCCGGCCAGCAGCGGCGCGGGCTGCCTGCGCAGCCTCTTCTACCTGCACAACGAGCTGGGCAACATCTACACGCACGGTGAGCGCGCGCTGGCCCGGCTGCCCGCTTCCGCTCCCCGGGCCGGGCGAGGGGTGCAAGTGGGGGCCGAGCCCGCCTCACCGTCCGGAGCCCCGGGGGGAAGGAGCCCGGGGTCCGGCCTCTCCGGCAGCCCCGCGCCCCGGGCACAGCCCGGCCCCGAGATGGGTGCTGACTGCCGCGACGAGGGGCGCGGCAGAAGCCCGGCCCCGCCCAGCAGCCGCGGGCCCCGCCTGGGGGCGGCCCCTGCTCCCCGCCCCGGGCCCCCGCGCTCTGCTGACACAGCCCGGCCCGTCCTTGAGCTGCCCCGGCCGAGCCGGGCCTTGGCGCCTGCCGGGCCTGGGGGCTTCGTGGCCCGGCCGGACCGCACCTAGAGTGGGCAGCCAGCGGCCCACGCCTGCGGTGCCCCTCCTGGCCCCGGCACGCAGAGCCTGCGGCAGTGGCGCTCCCGGAGGTGCCGGCGGCCTCGCGGCCTCCGTGTGCTGGTCGTTGGTGGGGGGGCGGGCCTAGGGCCTGCTGTCCCTGGCAGCCTGTCCTCAGAGCCAGCTCCTCCAGCCTCTGCTGAGCCCCCAGGCCAGGCGGGGCCTCCTGGCCGAGGGCTGAGAGTGGCCGCCCGGACTGGGACCCTTGGCCTCTGCGAGCCTCACTCCCTCCCCTGCCAAGTGGGGGTAACGGCCTCTCCCTCCCAGCACCGTGGCGCCCCCCCCCCAGCAAGGCTCCAAAGTGAGCCAGTGCCCAGGGCATGCCGGCGGCCCCCTCTCGGGGCCTGGGGCCTGACCGCCGGGCCTGGCCCCCCGGGGGCTCCTCCGCAGGGCACCACCCGACGGCCGTGTCTCCCCAGGGCTGGCCCTGCTGGGCTTCCTGGTGCTGCTGCCCATGACTGTGCCGTGGGGCCAGCTGGGTAAGGACGGCTGGCTGGGGGGCACGCACTGTGTGGCCTGCTTGGCACCCCCCGCAGGCTCCGTGCTCTACCACCTCTTCATGTGCCACCAAGGGGGCAGCGCCGTGTACGCCCGGCTCCTCGCCCTGGATATGTGTGGGGTCTGCCTTGTCAACACCCTGGGTGAGCCGGGGCTGGGGGCAGCGGGCGCGGGGGCGGCGGGAGGCGCAGAGGGCCGGGGACTGACGTGGCCTTCCCCTCTCCCTCGCAGGGGCCCTGCCCATCATCCACTGCACACTGGCCTGCAGGCCGTGGCTGCGCCCGGCCGCCCTGGTGGCCTACACCGTGCTGTCGGGGCTGGCGGGCTGGCGGGCGCTCACGGCCCCCTCCACCAGCGCCCGGCTCCGCGCCTTCGGCTGGCAGGCTGGCGCCCGCCTCCTGGTGTTTGGGGCCCGGGGCCTGGGACTGGGCTCCGGGGCTCCCGGCTCCCTGCCCTGCTACCTGCGCATGGACGCGCTGGCGCTCCTCGGAGGGCTGGTGAACGTGGCCCGCCTGCCGGAGCGCTGGGGGCCCGGCCGCTTCGACTACTGGGGCAACTCGCACCAGCTCATGCACCTGCTCAGCGTCGGCTCCATCCTGCAGCTGCACGCGGGCGTCGTGCCTGACCTGCTCTGGGCTGCCCGCCACGCCTGCCCTCCGGACTGAGCCGCCGCCGCCCACCCGGGGCCCACAGCACCTCGCTTCCTCAGCCGCTCGGCAAGGGGCTGGCTCCCCGGATGCCGCCAGCACGCCTGGGACTTCCAGCTGGGAGCTCGCCGGCCACCCGCTCCGCCATGCGGGCTAGCTCGTCTCCTGCGGGTGCTGCGGCGGCAGCTAGCCACTCCTGCACCCTCCTCCAGGGAGCTCAGCGCAGCAGTCGGAGAGAAACGTTCCCTCTCCAAGCCGGGTTCACCCTCTGGCGCCTGAGGGTTGGGCTCGAGCCTGGGGTCGTGTCTTACTGACAGTGACAGTCTCACCGCTTGCCTCCCCCTTTGCCCCTCCCTCAAGGCACCTTTGGGCTCCTGCACGCCAGCCCTCCAAGCAGCCTGAGCTTCGCCCACCTCTTCTCCCTCTGCTCAGACTGTGGAGTGAGGGGCTGCGAGTAGCAGAACCAGCCCCTGGGCCCAGTTCCAAGGCACACAGACCCTTCCTGTTTCGGGATGTCCCGGGGGGCAGGCAGGTGGCTGCCGCTGCTTGTCCCAGGACACCTGGCACAGAGACTAGGAGACGAAGGCTCCGGTCCCACCCCCGCCCACCTGAAGCTGTCCTCCACCTTGAGCGTCATCCTGATGCCCTGTGACGGCCCGGGATGGCCCGCTGGAAGGTGTGTGCTCAGGAAACCACCCCTCCGCCCTGCCTGGAACCCTGGGCTCTGGGGCAGGGCTCGGCTTCAGGGCCCACCCAGGGGCCGGAAACCTTGGGCAGCTTCAATAAAAGGGGCAGGAGGCGCTGTGTTGTCCCCTGAGCAAGCCTGGGGGCTTCCAAAATTCATATACGTTTTATTAGGCATAGGCAGCGTGGACCATGGGGGTCCCCAAGGGACGCCAGCGTTCGGGGGGGGGGCGGGGGGAAGAGGTAAAAGCTTAAAAGCCTAAGGCCGGGCTCCGGAGACTCAGGTTGGGTCCAGCGAGTCCTCAAACAGGCTGAGGAGATTCCGCGGCTCAAAGGAGGGGAAGGAGCACTGAGGAGGCTCTGAGTCAGCGTCACTTAGGTCCAGGGGCTCCCTGGGGGGGGGGAGGGGAGACAAGAGAAACGGCTCCCATGATGGGAAGGCTGGCCCCACCCACCTGCTCCTGCACCCCCAGGTCTGCTCACCTTGGCATGTACCTGCGCCGGGCGGCCGGGGAGCCACCGCGGGGGGTGGAAGTGCTCCCAGCAGCCCTGGGCGGGGCGGCGGCTGGGGAGAGCGAGGGCCTGTGAGACAAGCAGGTGTCGAGGAGGAGGCCAGGGACTGCAGACCAGCACCGTCCCCAGTCACGGCCCGTCCGGGGAGGGCCCCAGGAGACACGATGCATGTGGCAAGGTTTACTGCTTTGAGCACCCTTAAACCTGAGCTCCCCTGAGGCCGCCTCCCTCCCTTTTCAGAAGACAGTCTAAGGGACTTGGTGACTGAAGCTCATCTGTCATACCACGTTTGCCCTAATGTCTCTAGAGCAGTGGGGTGACATCTTTGGAAGGAAGGGATTAATGGTGTTACTCCTGAGAGCTGTCAGGAGCCACCCCAGGTGGGGCCCCCACGCGGGCACTGGCGGCATCTGCAGTGGGACTGCACGGCCTCTCAGCCATGGCGCTGCCCAGCGGCAGAATGGCCAGTTCTGTTGCTGCTCTGTGGGTTCTTATCCCAACCCCCAGAGCCCACCCAGCTGGCAGGGCCGGCTGCACCCCACTGGCCTGAGTTCCCTTCCAGGCATAAAGGTGGCCAGGCATCCAGATTCACTGCTTATTCCCCTCCAACCCATGTGCTCACCCACCCTAAGCTGTCTTCGTCCCAGTTGCTGGAGAAGCTGCTGTCCCGGAGAAGGCTGCAGGGGGCCGGGGTGGCCGGAGGGCCAGGCTGGGGGGCTGGTGAGCTGGGTGGGGTGGCCGGCGGGCCCGGGGGCTGCAGCCAGCTGGCAGGGTGGGCCAGCTGTTGGCAGAGCCAGCACAGCAGGGTGAGCAGGGCCTGTGGGAGACGGGGGCCATTGGGGCTGGGCATACCCCAGGGCTGGGGGAGCAGGCCGGGCAGCCAGGGCTGTCCCCGGACCTACCTGCCACAGGGCCCACCCTCGACTCAGGGCTTCGGATGCCGTGTACCACAGGACACTCCAGGGCCGTGGCTGCCGGAGCGCGGGTAGGGCCAGCAGGGCCTCGGCCGTGGCCCGCAGCTCGGGGTCTGGCTCCAGCATCGTGGTGAGGACAGCACGCAGCTCAGGCGACAAGCCTGTCCCCGAGGCAGGGGCAGGTCAGGGGCTGGCGCTCGTGTGCCCTCAGCCAGCTGTTCCCTCCCTGGGTTCTGTGCAGGCACCCACTGGAGCCTGCCTCCCCGCTGTGGCTTGCCCCCCCACTCACCAGCAGTGAACTCGGGGGGCAGGTAGCCCTGGCGCAGCTGCTGCCAGCCTTCGCCGCCATGGGGCAGCTCCATGTTGCATGCCACTTCCAGGATGGTGAGGCCCAGACTGGGAGGGGGGCAGAGGGGGCAGGGTGGGCCTGGGGACCCAGGCTCAGCCCCAGGCTGCCCTGGAGAGGAGGGGTTTCAAGGAGGGGCCGGGGGCTCTGAGAGGCCCCCAGCAGGAACAGACGTGAGTCTCTAGGCAGAATGGGGGCAATTTCGGGGAGGGGACCCCAGGCCCAGCACAGCCCACATGCCAGGGCAGGGGTTCCTCAGAGCTGCCCCGGGACAGGCACTGAGGTTTCTGGGATCCTCATCGTTGTGACGTCGCTAGAATTGGAGGCCGGGCCCAGGGCGCTCCGGAGCGTGGCCCATGGAAATGCGCTGCCCAGCCCAGGCCCAGCGCCACCACTAGCTGGCTGTGGATGGGGGCAAGTCCCCAGAGCCCTGTGCCTGGGCGGGAGTAAGGGCAGCTCCACCCGCAGCGTGCCCAGAACGGGGCCTCGTCCCAGCAAGCTCTCCAGGAGGCTCCCGGGGCAGAGGGTGGAGCCCCCGCGGCCCGGGACCCTGGAGAACAGCCTCTGCCCGGCCACGGCCACAGGTCCCGAGGCCACAGATTGTCCAAGGCCCCGTGTCTTCCTGACTCGCGGTTGGGATGGCATTTCCTTCATGGTGAGACCCCTCTCTGCTGCCTGCCCCCGGGGCGACCCTGTGGCCCTGCCAGCACCCAGTCCTCACCTGAACACGTCCGCCGCTGTCCCGTAGGAGCCCTGCAGCAGCTCGGGGGCCATGTAGCGGGGGTCTCCCTCCTGGGCCTCGCTGGCCCCAGACACCCCCAGCTGCACCAGCAGCCCGAAGTCCCCCAGCTTGCAGCGGCCCCGAGGCCCCAGGAAAATGTTGGCGGGCTTGACGTCGAGGTGGACCAGGCCTTGCCCGTGCAGGTGGGCCAGGGCGAGCAGGGCGTCCCGCAGGTAGCCCCACACCTGGGCCTCGGGCAGGCCGGCGCCCCAGGCCTCGCAGTGCTGCTGCAGGCTGGGCCCGCACAGCTCCGTCTGCAGGTACAGGATGCCGCCCTCCTCCCAGGCCCGCTCCAGCCGCACGCAGCGGGGGTGCTGCCCCACCTTCTCGTGGCCGCCCACCTCGGCCAGCTTGCGGGCCCGGTCCTTGGGGCCCCGGAAGGGCGACATGGCGCGTTTGACAGCGTAGAGCCGGCCGTCCTCCTTGGAGCGCACCTGGAAGGGAGGGGCGTCCGCAGGCGGGTGGGGGTGCGTGGGCCGCTCGGGAGGAAGGCGTATGACGAGGGTGCGGCACAGCAGTGCAAGTCCCTGGCTGCTGCCTTCGGGAGACCCTTGCATGCTGCCCAAGACAACTGGACAACACGTCATCAGAGGGGCCTCCATGGTGGTGGAAGAAAAGGGGGCTCCTGTGAGCACCCCCTGCCCCACGAGTGAGCAGGGCTGGCTGCAGAACCCCACAGGCCGCACCCCTCTATGTGCAATGGAACACATGTAGGGAGAAGGGTCTGGAAGGAGGACTGCCCACCTCAGCAGGGTGGTTCCCTCGGGAAGGACCGACCAAGGAAGGCGCCTGCACTGTCTGGACTTATAACAACAAAGCTGTATTCATGTAGGACTTGGGCAAGGAAAACTAACTGACATTTTAAAGGAAATATAAATGATTGAAAAATGTATTTTAAAGGAAAAATAAGGTGCATAGCCTGTAGCCTGAGCGCCTGCCAGCTTGGGGAGTGGGCAGAGCTCGCCAAGAACCCCAGCACGGCCAGCTGGGGGGGGCGGTGCGTCAGCCGCGAGGGGCCCCCTGTGGCATGCCAGGCTGTGGACAGGGCAGTGCGTGCCAGGGGCGCCAGGAGGCCTGCGGTGGGAGGAGTAAGAAAGCAGCCGAGGCAGACACCGAGGCGGCAGGCGCTGGGGGGCAGACAGAGCGGCTGCCCAGCACTCTGCCCCGCCCAGGGGGAGCAGGGAGGCCCCCAGGGGGGCGGGAGCCGCGGGCACACTCACCTTGAAGACCTCCCCGTAGGAGCCATGGCCCAGGCGGCCGAGCCTCTGGAAGCTCTGCTGGAAGAAGGTCTCAGGCCGGGTCGGGTCATACCCCGGGCTCTGCAAGGTCTCGGGGAACTCGCCCCTGAATGACACCCTCCGGGGCTGGGGCTGGTGCCAGCCTGGGGTCCGAGGAGGGAAGAGGCGGCTGATGGGTACGCTGCCCTTGGCAGGGGGCCGGGGTGGGAGGCTCCGACTGAGCCCCCCAGGCCTCTTAAGGGAGAAGCCTGGCTCGGCGTGGCGGAAGTAGGCAGGGACTGGGACGGGGGTGCCACTCAGGGGTGGCGGGGTGCCCTCTGTGGGCACCGGCATGGCCAGCACAGGGGCCCCTGCAGGGCCAGAGAGTGGGGCCGAGGGCAGAATAGTGCGTCCCGTCAAGCAGCGCCTGGTCCGATGGCTGCACGGAGGCTGCGGGCGAGGGCCACGTCCACGCCACACGCACGTCCTTTAAGCATGAAGGCTGTGGGAGCGACAAGCACCTACAGGGAAAAGGCAGAGCACAGGCAAGCTGTGTCGTCTGTTTTTCGGAGCAGAGAATAGAAACACAAGGTGAAAACCACGTGGTCCTTGTCCTCAAGGCGCCCGTGGTCTGGGCGAGAAGGTAAGACCGCAGTGGCCTGGACCCAGGCTGCCTGCGCAGAAATCCCAGCCTCCTCACCCACTGGCTGTTCAGACTTGGCCAGATCTTGCCCCCTCTTCCAAGACTGCAATGGAAATACTAATACAGGCCCACTCTCCCTTGGCTGCAAAACGAGAAAGCTCTGAAATCTTAAAGTCTCTCTTTTTTTTCATAGCAGTGCTGCCGACATCCATTTGGTGGAATTCCCTTCTAGAAAGGCAACTTCAGGAGTTCCAGGGACCATCTCCCCAGCAAAACAGACAAAGCTGGTGAAAAGTATTTAAAAACAAGCATTTAAAGTCTCTGGAAATGGTCCTAAGGACATAGATCAAATAAAGAAACACTCATATGAGAAAATCTACCAAATCCTGAACAGCAAGACTCTGTGGGACTGAGCAATAACTTGCTCCGTCCCTCCCCTCTCTCTGGGATGACCGAATGACCAAAGTGCCATTCTGGAAGACGGCTCCCTCTCCCTCGGCCCCCAGGTGAGGTTAGAGTACCTTCCCAGGAGGGTCAGGCCACCAGCATTTCTTACCCCTCCAGCTACCTGTGCAGGGGCTACATTCCAGGGGAGGGCAGCAGGGGCCAGGGGCTCCCTCCCTCCACCCAGCTCCCATTCATAGAATGGAGGCTCTACTTGAGGAGCAGCAAACTGGGAAAACTGGGGCCCTGACTGCTCTCACCCCAGCTCATTCATAAGGTGGTGTTCCACACCCGGAGAGGCAAGCTGAGAAGACCAGAGGCTACTACCGCCACCCAGTGCCCTGCTCCTAAAGGGACGCACGCCACTGTCCCTGCCGCAGCTCAGAGGTTTTGCTCAGGGGGAGGCAGGCCCTAAAACAAAAAAACTGTCTTCAGTTGAAACCACTGTCATCCCAGGGTGACTATGTGTGCCCAAGAATGCGCCCACTGAGGAGTGACATCAGAAGCGTCACCTGCAGGGGAAACAGACTCCATTAAAGTAGTCCAGCCAGTCACTAAATAAACGAAGGGGATGAAGAACCAGTATCCAGAGTTGCTACGACATATTATCTAAAATGTCCAGTTTTCAGCAAAATATGAGACAGACAAGTGTGACCCATATACAAGGAAAAAGCAGGCAGCAGAAACTGCCCATGATAGGGCCCAGATATTGGACTTAACAAAGACTTTTTTTTTTTTTTTTTAAACAAAGTCTTTTAAGTAGCCATTATAAATACATTCACAGAATAAAGGAAGCAAGCTTAAAGACGCCCAGGAAGGCATGATGACTGTGTCTCGCCGAATGAAGACTATCAATAAGGAGATAGAAATTAGCTAAAAAGAGCCAAATGGGGATTGTGAACTGAAACATACAACAACTGAAATGAATTCACTGTGGGGTCCACAGCAAAGTGGAACTGGCAGAAGAAATACTTAGCGGCCTTCAAGATAGGTGGATAGAGATCACGCCATGCAAAGGACGGCAAAAAAAAAGAGTGCAGGAAGAAAGAGAACAGGGTCTCAGAGAAATGAAGGATGCCATTAAGGGCATCAACACATGCATAATGGGAGCACAGAACGAAAGAGGGTGAGAAGAGAGAAAACAAAATAATAATCGAAAACTTCCCAAATTTGAGGGAAAACATTAATCTTCTCATCTAAGACACTCAATGAGCTCCAAGACAGATAAACGCAGAGAGACCCACGCATAGACTCAACATAGTAAAATTGCTGAAAGCCGAAAAGGAGGAAAAATCTTGAAAGCAGCAAGAGACATGTCATAAGGAAACCCCTCCCGATGAGGCGAACAGCTGACTTCTCATCAGAAGCAGTGAAGGGGAGCAGATGTAGCTCAGTGGCTGAGTGCCTGCCTCGGAGGGAGGGAGGGAGGGAGGGGCAGTGAAGGGCCAGGAGGCAATGAGTGGCATATTGAAAGTGCTAGGGAAAAACAAACAAGCAAAAGAACCTGTCACCCAAGCACTCTGTATCTATGAAAATGTAGCTTTCAAAACTAAAGGTGAAATCAAAACATTCCCAGATAAACAAAAACTAAGAGAATCCATTGCTAGCACACCCACTGTACAAGAAATACTGAAAGAAGCTCTTCAGGCTGAAAGCAAGTGATCCTGGACAGTAACTCTAAAAAAGAAAAAAAGAAAAGACAAGACAAGGTGATTAATCATTGAAAGACATTATAAATGCATAATTCTCCTTTTTCTCTTAATTGATTTAAAAAACAATTGTTATTAATACCACTGAATTGTACACTTAAAAATGGTTAAAGTGGAGGGAAGTGGATGTGGCTCGGGCAACTGGGCTCCTGCCTACCACATGGGAGGTCGCTGGTTCAGATCCCGGTGCCTCCTAAAGAAGATGTAAGCTGGCATGATGGGCAAGCACGGCAAGCTGGTGCAACAAGATGATGCAACAAGAGACGCAGGGAGGAAAAACATGAGAGACACAACAAAGCAGGGAGCAGAGGTTCCCAGTGCCTCCTAAAGAAGACAGCGAGCTGACGCAATGGACAGGCATGGCAAACTGACACAACAAGATGACGCAATAAGAGACACAGGGAGGAGGGAAACGGATGTGGCTCAAGCAGTTGGGCTCCCGCCTACCACACAGGAGGTCCAGGGTTCGATTCCTGGGGCCTCCTGGTGAAAGGTAAGCTGGCCTGAGCGGAGAGCTGGCCCATATGGAGTGCTGGCCCGTGCAGAATGCTGGTCCATGAAGGAGTCCTGGCACAGCAAGATGATACAACAAAAAGAGAGACAGAGGAGAGACAATAAGAGACGCAGCAGACCAGGGAGCTGAGGTGGTGTAAGAGATTGAGAGCCTCTCTCCCACTCTGGAAGGTCCCAGGATCGGTTCCCACTACCACCTAAAGAAAAGACAAGCAGACACAGAAGAACACAGAGAGCAGACAGCAAGACCAAAAACAATGGGGGGCAGATAAGTAAATAAATAAATCTTTTTTTTTAAAAAAAAGAGATGCAGGGAGGAAAAAACATAATGAGACACAGCAAAGCACGGAGCGGAGGTGGCTCTGGCGATTAGGCACCTCCTACCCACACCAGAGGTCCCAGGTTCAGCTCCTGGTACCTCCTAAAGAAACAAGGAAGATGAACAGACACAGCAAGTG
The DNA here is from genome assembly GCA_026826555.1 of Tolypeutes matacus. Classification (NCBI taxonomy): domain Eukaryota; kingdom Metazoa; phylum Chordata; class Mammalia; order Cingulata; family Chlamyphoridae; genus Tolypeutes; species Tolypeutes matacus. The sequence goes on from JAKSZT010054578.1 coordinate 976,366, forward strand.
AAAAACAACAAGGGGGTGGGAGAAATAAATAAATAAAATAAATCTTTAAAAAAAATTGTTAAAGTGGAAAATTTTGTTAAATATGATACTGTGATAAAAATTAAAAACAAGATATCCCCCATTAAAAAACTCAATTGTATGAAATAATTACATATAATTGTATTGATGGGCATGTAACATATAGAAATGTAATATATTTGTAAATAGTAGCACAAAGTAAGTGGGTGGGAGCAAAGCTGTATCGAACTAGAAAATGACAGGTAGTGACACAAACCCAGAGGAAGAACTGAAGAAAACCAGATTAATATAACAAGCACAGTTGAGGCAGTTTAGTATAGGAAAAGAGGGAAGACCCAGCAGAGCTGGCAGAGAACATGGCTGTGAGACCATGCCCAGAAACCCCCTGCTACTAAGAAAGCCGGAAAGACCTGACCTAGACCTTAGCCATGAGGTCCTATTTGGAACTCTTTCTGGGGTCAAGGGGAAGCCCCAGGTACCTCCAAACAACAGGCCTTCCCATTGGCCCCCTGAGAGCTAACAGGTGGGGCAGCCAATCAGAACAGCAAACAGATGGGACACCTCCCCAGTATTAGGAATGGGGAGGAGGAAAGGTCTTAAAAAGGCCAAACCTGGGGGGTCCACATGAGCAACTTACCCTGTAACAGACCCACAAATCCATGTCTCAGATTGTGTACTTAGCTCTTTTCTGTTTCTTAATAAACACCCTATTCCCTTGTCTACCCTGTGGTGTGTCCTTAAATTATTTTATGTGACATTGCCAAGAACCTAGAAGCCTAGAACCCAGAGCATGCTGCTAACTTACTTGGCGAGCCAGCCAGGAGACACGGAGGCACGTAACGCTCCCTGACACCCTACCAAGACTGGTGAGTCTAGGCTCTTTAATTAAAGCCTGTCTGTGCCCTCTTATTTTATTAGCAAGGCCCCTGAGACTCTCACCTTGAGCCATGACAAGAGGTTTGTTCCTTTACTCAGCCCCTGGGAATACCTGAGATTCCGGTTAATCCGTTACCTTCAGGGCCCCTGAGGCTGTTTCCCTGTAAGCTGCAGATCAGCCTCTTAATGTCCAGTTTAACTGCAAAACTCAGTCCTTGGCCATAAAACAAGTTCTCTCTCAGTCACATTCTAAGACCTCTGCAAGAATAGGCCAAAAGAAAGGTCCCGGGAAGCGGCTGTGGCTCAATCAGTAGGGCTCCCGTTTACCATATGGGAGGCCCTGGGTTCGGTTTCCGGGGCCTCCTGGTGAAGGCAAGCCCGCCCACACGGCGTGGTTAGCTGACCCAGCGAGCACAAGCAGCAAGGGGGGGGATAAACGAATAAATAAATAAAATCTTTAAAAAAAAAAAAAAGAAAGAAAGGTCCCTAGCCAGTCCCTTTCCTAGCGGGAAAGCCCGGCTTGGAGCCAGGCCCAGATGTCTCCCAAGACCTCTAAGTCTCTGGGGATGCCCAGAGGCTCTTGATCCCCAGAACATGGAGACAGTGAACAGGGATGGCAACCTCCAGGATGCTAAGAGAGCAATTAGTTCAATCAGGTCTAGCAGCAGGATGCCACCAAAAGTGGCAAATGCATTTCTCCTCCCCTAGGAAAATGGGTGGCTTCTCTAGCATCCCAGAAGACTCCCCATTGTGGTATCTTCTCAGGAATCAGGACTACCTGCCTACTGATGGTCTAAAAAGGAAGAGGCTAATCTTTTCCTGCCACACTACATGGCTACAGTATGGCCAGGAGTAGCCTCTGTATGGGACCCTGAATTCCAGTTAAACCTGTATAAGAGGGAAGGAGGGGACAGGCAGATCTGAGGGCCAGAGACCATGTGTCACATGTCTCCTCAAAGGTAAGTTTGGAAGTGAAATGCACTTCCAAACCGGTCAATTATAAGCTCGGGGAAATTTACTCAGAGGCAGGACGAAAACCCAGTTTTATTTCAAGCAAAGCTGGTAGAGGCAATAAAAATACACTCTGGTAGATCCTAACTCTAAAGGATGTTTCCTCCTAGGAACTTACTTTATTAGCCAGTCTGCCTCAGATATTCGTAGAAAACTGCAGAAACTTCCTCTGTACCCCCACACTTCTATTAACTCTCTTTTAGAAACAGCCTTCTCAGGTTTCAACAGTTGAGACCATGCCACCAAGATGGGGAAGGTAAGGAGTGGCAGGCATATGGCCCGGGATAGGCTCCCCTTTTAGCTGCCACCTCAAGGCCATCCAAATCCAGGCTCCACATGAGCAGGAGCCGGGCCCCAAGCTGCCTCAACACCTGGACTGCCAAGGCCTTGCCCCAAGGGAGGACAGGGGGTCCAGAAATCACATATGCGCCATCAACCAGGAGGAGCCTCAGGCGGCCCTTGATGTGGCAGGTAAGATTGTTAATTTCCTAATTAACATGGGAGCCAATTACTCGGTCCTAGCCTGCCATTCTGGACTTCTGCAGCCTCAGTTGTGCCTAATAAGGTGGGTCAATGGGGAATCAAGATCTAGGCCCTTTACCAAGCCTCTCCCTTGCCTCCATCCCATGATTTAAAAGGTACCTGGCTATTCCTAGCTCCCTGACTATTCCTTTACCACACTCAATCATTGCAGCAAAAAAGCCTCACTGGGCTTTACCCCTTGTGGGAGGTAACTAATGGGACGCAGCCCCAATTCGTGTCTCGTTGGGGGCAGGGCTTCTCTGGACCCCTTAGGTCATACCTAGCAGCTGCTCAGGGATTTCCCTGGAGGAACGAAGCTGGAGGGTCCCGCATGAGGTTTCTACCGTGGGCAGACACTGGGAGCTTTGTGTGAAGGTGACTCTAAAGTCAAATCTTTCCCTAAGCTAAGTAAGTGTAAAATTCTCTCTTCTGTTCTAATCTGTGCTTGCTTTAACTTTGTCAGTCTGCTCATGCCTAGGAACTCGTAAATCAGATTTGGGGTTCATGTGTTACAAATTGGATAACGGTGAAAAGTAACCTAAAAATGAGTCTTTAAATGTCAATACTATCTTGCAAATGGATTTGATGTAAAAAAAGAAAACGCAAGTGGAATTGGTTTAACTGCAGGAAAAAACGGAAAACTTATCAACATTAATGTTGCTAATAAAATACTTTCAGTTGCCTAGTGCCCAATTTGCTTTAAAGTGAAAACTTACTAGACACTGAAACTGAGTCAAGATCATTATGTAGATACCTTCATGTTATAAACCAGCAGAAAGATTTTATCTTTCTGAAATTGCTATAATTGGGTGGATTTAGCCTAGACCTACTATTGTGTGGGTAACTCTAAATTAAACTTATCTTTGATTATGGTTATTTTGTGACTAGTTTACTAGTTTCACCCTTAGACATCAGCTATTGTTATGGTAATCTTAGACTAATTAACTTTTTTTTTTTAATAGTTTATTTATCCCCCCTTGCAGCTTGTGCTCCCTGTGTCCATTTGCTGTGTGTTTTTCTGTGTCTGCTTGTCTCCCTTTGTTGGGCCAGCTCTCCGTGCCATGCGGGCCCTGAGCCCTGAGCTCTCGCCTCCCAGGCGCTCCTTCACCAGGAAGCCCCAGGGATTGAACCCAGGGCCTCCCATATGGTAAACGGAGACCAACCAGCTGAGCCACAGCCGCTTCCTAATCTGCCTTGGTTGATGGCTACTTCGGCAGAGCCTCGCCCTTGCCCCTGCTTGCTATAGCAATGGCAATTATAAACTGGACTTACCTTTGACTATGGTCACTTTAAGACTAGCTTCTCCCCTAGACCTGCTGTTGTGAGGGGAATTCTAGGCTGAGTTTGCCTTTGCTCATGGCTGGTTCAGGACTGGCCTGAGCCTGGGGTGCACCTGCTCACCTTTGTAATGGTGGCCACGCTATCCTCCCCTTTGTGGCCAGGGAAACTCCTGCTCCTGATGGCCTGGGGAAAGGCAAACCTGAGACATCTGTCTTCTGTCCTTCCACTGGTTCTAATAACCCTGCTTTCTCTCATGATTACCCAGGTGTGGACTAAATCTCTGCCTGGTGAAATTCTCGATCCTCAGGGTTGGATGTCCAATATTCCAGTCCAGCGCTGCCAGAGTCCTGATATCTCCGAAGACTGGGGATTGGGGACCTCCCACCTTGACTGCCAAGAGTTCTGAAAGCAGCAGGTTATGAAAAGAAACCAGTTTTCCCTGAGACTTCAATGACCTCAGTTAGTATATGCTAGGATTAGTGTTGCTCATCCAAGCTGTCAAAGTCAAAATGGGAAATAAGCAGAGCTCTGAAGTAAACGAAAATGTACATTGTATTTTAAAGCATTGAGAACAATTTTGTTATAAGCCAATATTTAAAAGGAACGAAATCCTTATGCAAAACTGCATGGTCACGGGAAGCGGTTGTGGCTCAATCAGTGGGGCTCCCGTTTACCATATGAGAGGCCCCGGGTTCGGTTCCCGGGGCCTCCTGGTGAAGGTAAGCCCGCCCGCACGGCGTGGTTGGCTGACCCAGCGAGCACAAGCAGCAAGGGGGGGATAAATGAATAAATAAATGGAATCTTTAAAAAAAAAAAAAAAAAAAAACTGCATGGTCACAGTGCAAATTAATTAGAAATAGCCTTCAAAGAGACCTTTTGAATATAATATTATTTTACAGTTAAATAAATTTTGTAAGAGAATGAAAATTTTAAGTAATATTAGTGAGTTATGTGGTTCTGTGTCTAACTCTCTGTGTCTATTTGTTCAGTGTATATGGTCATATCTCAGGATGGTAATATCCTATAAACAAACGAAAATCTTTAAAAAGAGCTCTGTTCAAATTGTTAAAAGTTAAATAAGCACTTATCTACTAGGCTGGGGAATTAAGAGTCATAATTTGTCCTATAATTCCCCAATTTAAATCTTTTAACGGCCTTAAAATAAGAGTAATTAATAACCCAGTTATCAAATATCAGTAAGTAAAGGAAAAAGTCCTTGAAAGCTATGAAAGATCCTTTCTAAATTATGATGAAAACAAATTAAACAATTATAATATATTCCAGAACCCAGCAGTCAGTATGCTTTTAAGGTTACCCACAATTTTAGAATTTTATTAAAGAGATTTTAGCCTCCTGCAAAGGAAGGAAAAAGAACATTTCTTGCATAAACTGTAATTGTTTCCATTTTATTTAGCTTGGATGTAATCTCCCTAGGTTTATAGGATACTGGAAAATTAGCATTATATGTATTAAATTCCTAAGATGATGAAAATTGTAAGTTCATGTTTAATGAAATATAGATCTGTCCTAACGTGAAATGTCTAGTTTTCACAGAACAGAATGAGGAATGTAAGACAAGACTTTTAAATGGATAAAGGTAAATCTCATTGGTTGCTAACTGTACTTTAATAAGCTTATTTAAATGTAAAGTAACCAGTCTATGTGGTTATGGTTAATTATAAGGAGTTTGCAAAAGCATTGTCTAAACTGAAGTACTTAAATGGCTAATTCCAGGAAACCATTATTAATTAGAAACCTAAACTGATTGATGATAGGGGACAGATGTGTCTCAAATGGTTGGGCGTCCGTCTCACATATGGAGGGAGCTGGGTTCAATCCCTGGGAACTCCCAGTAAAAATAAATAAATAAAAATAAATAAATAAACTGATTGATGATAACAAAAAGTAGCTTCATAAGAGAAACCTGTCAGAGGCCACCTCAATCTGCATATTAAAGTTGTAGTAAAGAAAAATAATCTTGATTCCATTGGGAATCCTAGGTTTTCATAAAAATAATGGATAAAGTTGTATTTCCTGTACTGCTAAAGTAAAATATCTTAATTAACATAGTCAAGGTAAAGGTGTAAAAGTAAAAAGTAAAGTACTAAAATAGTTACGTTCATTTGATATATTATAAACTGCACTTAAAGTATTTAGAAAGTGTATAAAAATTAAGAGATAGACTTCAGTATTGTCAAACTCTCTTGTGCATTCAAACCTAAGCTTCAGTACCCTGCATGGTGCCTCTCCATTTGAGTTATGCTCCTGAGGTGGATGGAGAGTACATTGCAGTTTCAGATTTCTGCAGCAGCCGGCCATTGCTCAATATGGCCAAGTTTACAATGGGCATAGCCTCTACACTGGCTCTGTTGTTAGTGCTGAAGGGCACTATGTACCAGGCTGGTGAAACACTGGAGCCCCTCTCTAGGGCCAACAGTGCTGCAGCATGCTGGCTGTGTGAAGGGCATAGCAAGTGGAGCTGTAATTACCAGAGTATTGTGAGTAGAACTTAAGCAAACACAATTGGCATTATGGCCTGCTCCCATGGAGTAAGGTATTGCAAACCTGGAGCTTAGCTCTATTAACTTCAGCTTAAAGAGGAACTTATGCATTGATTAGTGCATTGATTAGTATTAAGTACTTATACCTATATGCCTGATGAATATGATGGTATCTTTTCTATTCTAGATCATATGCAGAAAGATATTGAACATGTTAAAAGTCTTGGTAATCTTAATTCATTTTCTAGGTAGTTAATGAGTGTGCCTATAAGATAAAGGAATGGCTCTCTTAACTACTGTCTTTATTTTGCTTGCCATATGCTTGTCCTATTGTTGCCTATACTGTCTTTGTGAGTTTACATCTAGGGCAGTGCCTCTCCTCATACCTCTCCTAGCTGTTCTAGGTATAACCACCACTGTGGAAACAGGTTGGCAGTTTATACCAAACCCAGTAGGTCTACCACAATCTCTCCCTAGAGTTAGCCAACAGCATAAAAGAACTCAAGGAAGAATGTTGTTCCCATCAACTTTGGAAGGATACAGCCTATGGAAGCACCTGGCCTTTCTCATTCTCGTGGTCCATTATGTCATGGCTGGCTCCCTTTTTGGGCCCGCTTACCACCATCTTCTTTATCCTTTTAGGACCATGTATCTTAAATTCTAACAAAGTTTATTTCTTCCAGAATCAATGCCTTCCAGAACAAGATATTAGTCACACAGGGATTTCATCCAGTTCCAACCACAGTGCCAGACCCATCTTCCCTCAACCTCAATAGAATAGCCAGAGGGTTTTACACTCTGTCAGATAGGGCCTACTCCCCCTAACCAGCAGGAAGCAGCTACAGAAGAATGACCATCATTCTTCAGCTCCCCCTTAAAAATAAGGGTGTAAACTCTCTGAGGGGGAGTTAAGGCAGGTTAGTAAAGGAAAAGAGGGAAAACTCAGCAGACCCAGCAAAGAACATGGCTGTGAGACCCTGCCCAGAAACCCCCTGCTACTAAGAAAGCCAGGAAGACCCCACCTAGACCCTAGCCATGAGGTACCATTTGGAACTCTTTCTGGGGTCAAGGGGAAGCCCCAGATACCGTCAAGCAACAGGCCTCCCCGTTGGCCCCCTGAGAGCTGCAGGTGGGGCAACCAATCAGAAGAGCAAACAGTTGAGGCTCTTCCCCAATATTAGAAAGGGGAAGGATGAAAGGTCTTTAAAAGGCCAAACCTGGGGGCCCACATGAGCGACTCATCCTGTAGCAAGCCTGCAATCCATGTCTCAGATTGTGTACTTTTCTCATTTTCTTGTTTCTTAATAATCTCTTTATTCCCTTGCTTATCCTATGGCAGGTCCTTTCATGCAACATAGCCAAGAACCTAGAAGTCCAGAACCCAGAGTGTTCTGCCAATACTGTAAATATATAATTGCTTTCCTTTCTTCTCTTAACCTCTTGAAGAATTTAAAGAAGATCTAAATAAATGGAAAAGGGAAGCGGCTGTGGCTCAATCAGTAGGGCTCCCGTTTACCATATGGGAGGCCCCGGGTTCGGTTCCCGGGGCCTCCTGGTGAAGGCAAGCCCGCCCGCACGGCGTGGTTGGCTGACCCAGCGAGCACAAGCAGCAAGGGGGGGATAAATGAATAAATAAATAAAATCTTTAAAAAAAAATAAAATAAAATAAAAAACAAACAAATAAATAAATAAATGGAAAGACACCCACACACACACTTTCGTGGATGGAAGATGTAACATAGTTAAGATGGCAAGACTCCCCAAATTGACAGACTCAGTGTGATCCCTATCCAAATCCCAGCTGGCTTCTTTGCAGAAAGTGACAAGTTGATCCAAACTTCATAGGAAAATTCGAGGGACCCAGAATGCCAAAATAGTCATGAAAGAGAAAAACAAAGCTGGGGGGCTCACACATCCCAATTTCAATAGTTACTACAAAGCTCCAGTAATCAAGGCAGAGTAGTACTAGCATATACCATAGACAGGCAGATCAATGGGATGGAATTGAGAATCCAGAAACAAACCCTCACAATTACGATCAACTAATTTTCAAAAAGGGTGCCAAGACAATTCAGTGGGGAAGAACAACCCTTTCAAGAAATGGGGCTGGGACAACTGGCTATCCACATTTAGCAGCAAAATCTGGCTGGATCTATTTTTCCCTCTTAGCGTGAATATTCATGCATTTCATGGCAGAAGTATTGTGTTGGGCTATGGAATGCTATCCCAGACTCATGGGGGTTCTTACATAATGCGTGGTACATAGCATAGTGGCTTTCTGAAATCTGACACTTGAATTTCAAAACCCACCTGGAGTAAGGGTCTGTGGACCTGCTAACACTGACCTCAAGGCTAACTGTTACTACCCACCTTGCTCAAGGCTCTGTGGAGTAACTGGAAGAACACACAAAGGACAGTGGGCCCAAAGTGACAGGGGCTGTGTGTGCTGGGGCAGCCACAAAAACCAGAAACGAAAAGCGAGGGGGGTCCAGTTTTGAGAGGAAGACACGGTGTATCAGACGTGGCACCCCCAGCAGGTGCAACTGCAAGGGACAGGAGCAGACCTCCTGAAAGGTGCCCTCCACCCCCTGCCCCCAGTGAGGGTAGGGATCCCCCCACTCCCGGGCCTGCCAGGAAGACTCACCCCACATCCTGTGAGCACCCTCCCTCTGCCTCCTTCACCTCAGGAATCCCACCTTGGGGGCTGTCAAGGTGAGGAGTCCGGATCCCTAGGGCGCTGGCTCCAAGTACAGCCTCCAGGCCCAGCCCTGGCCCCTGCGGAGACACTGGGCCCCTGCATCTTCAGCAAGGTCTCTGGCCATCCCACTGTCCCTTAGGTAGCACTATGGCCGGGCCAAACTGGCACTGGGGGAGGGATGGGGGAAGGTGGAAAGGAGCGGGGGCTCCGGGGCGAATGCAGGGGTCCCCGAGCCCAGACAGCTTCCAGGGCCTTCAGGAGCGGGGCCTCCCCGCCTCACCCTCTCGCTGGGCTGCACACATCTGCCGACCACGCGCTAGACTGTGAGTTCCTCCGGGGCAGGGCCACGGCCGATGCACCTCCGCGGCGTCGGGAAACCCTGGGGACACAGGAAAGGGGCGGTCCCCGCGGGCAGGGGGTAGGGGGCAGCTGATGGCAGGTGGGCGGGGCGCTTCCCGGAGAGGGACAGGCACCGGCGCGGGGGAGGGGCCGTCCGCAGGGGAGCGGCTGAGGGTGGGGGGCCCTGAGAGAAGGCTGCCCGCGGGGCGGGGAGGGGAGGGCCGGCCACTGAGGGAGGGTCTCGAGGGGCCGTGGGCGAGGCTGCCGGGCAGGGGCGGCCCGCTCTCGGCTCACCTGGGGCGGTGGGCGGGGCGCCGCGCAGCGAGGTCCCCGATTCCGGGCCGGGCGGAGGCCGCGGGAGCCCTGGGGGCGGCGGGGCGGGCCGGGGTCTGCCGTCGACCGCCCCCGACGCCGCGGCGCTGGACTCTCGGGAGGGGAACGGCCCGGGAACGCGCGGGGAGCCGGCTCGCGCCAAAAATTCCAAACCGGCCTCGAGGCCCCGCCCAGGAACGCCTCTTGCTCCGCCCCTGCCCCGACTCAGCCTATCAGAGGCGCTCGGCCTGCTGCGGCCCCGCCCCCACACGTCCGGGCGTGCGCGTCGCCGGCCTCGCGCCGCCGGCCGGCGCTCTCACTGCGCAAGCGCAGGGCGTCCCGGCGCGGGCCCGGGGCGGGGGCGGCGACGCGGTCACGCGGTGGGGTCGGGGCGCGGTGCGGGGTCCGAGCAGCCTTGGTCCGCGTCCTGGCTCAGCCTTCGCGTCTCTAAAAGGGGCGGGGAAGGAAGCCCCTGCGCCTCCGGAGACCCCGGCCGGGCCCGCCCCACCCCCAGGCTCGCGCCTCCTCCGGGGAGGCCCCCGAGACTGCGGCCGAGGAGCCCCCGGGCCGGCCTCGCCCGCGCGCAGCCGCCCTGCCTCGGCCTCAGCCCTGCGAGGCTGCCCTTCCCCTGCTCCGCGTGGAGAGCGGGTTCAGCTCCAAATCCCCCCCGGCCGCTCCCTGGCCCACGGCCTTGGGGAGCCTCGGATCAGTCCCCTGGGGTCAGAAGGGAGCTGGACGCCCAGATGGGATGGTCCCCTGAGGGCTTGGCGGGGCCCAGCGCGGGCCGTGGGGGTGGGGTGGCTCCTGCAGCCCCGAGGGGACCTTGGCCCGTTCTTGGGGAGGGCTGGGGGCGGCTGCCCGGCCACCCTCCCTAAAACGCCCCTGCCCCACCGCGTCGCCTCTCGGCCTTCTTTGTGGCTTGGCGCTTTCCTCTGAAATTCTAGCCTGTTGGGGTTTACTCTCCAGGCCGCCAGGACCAGGGGAGGACTTGCTGCATATTTGTTAACAATCAGAATTCTCGCTCCTGGTCCTCACCAGGGTCCCAATTAACCCCCCAAGACGCAGTGGGCTTATCTTCATCCCCATTTTGTAGCTGAGGAAATGGAGGCCCAGAGAGGGTAAGTGGCTTCCCCAGGCAGCCTGGGATGGGGGGCTGCCTCCCTGGCACCCTGCCTTCCAAAGGGAGTTCTTTCCTCTCTCAGCTCAGCTGCACACCCCACCCCACCCCACCCCACCCCACCCCACCCCACCCCCAGTCTCTGAAAGGCAGTGGACTGCAGGCCTCCCAGCCCATTCTGGCGCCTGCACCCCCAGCTCACAGTGCCCCAGGCATGGGCCAGCTCTGAGGGAGGGCCCCACCAGCATCCTGGGGTAGGTCCAAGGCCCAGGGCCTCTCTGGGGGCCGCAGCCCTTCCCTCCTTAGTATATCATTAGCATCTCTGGCAGCCAAGGCCCCTATGACTCAGGCTGGTTCCTAGTTAGAGACCCCAGGGGCGTCCCCAGGGGGTCTGGGGAGCTGGCAGGCCCCTCTCCAACTGCCTAGAGCCACTTCTGCCAGCCCCATCTCCAGGAGTCCTGGACTCAAGCCCCCTTGCAATGCCCACTCTTAAAAGTCTGATTGACAATGATATATTCACAAAACTATATATTTTAAACTCAAAAGCATGCTTCCAGTGGACGTTTCACTGCAGGGGGCAGGACTAGGGTTTGAAGTTAGGTACAGATAGCAGGGCAGGCACGTAGTGGAAGTTTGGGCTTCAATCCTTGCTCTCCCACCCAGTAGCTGTCTGAGCCTCAGTTTCCACGTTTGTAAAATGGAGATATTAATAGCACCTGCTTCCTAACTGAGAGAATGCACATGAGATGCCTGGCACGCGGGGGGCTGCTCGTTTAATAACAATGACAGTAACACCCCGTTATTTGTCGCTGTCAAAGCAGCTGTCTGGGCCACGAGGAGGCCACTAGAGGAACCGGGCCGGGATCCCGCCACCGTCCGGGAGCCACAGGGACAGAGGCCCGGGCTCAGAGGGTTCCTGAACAAGGCCCTTGCCTGGAGCTCCAGCCCCAGCCCAGGCCCTGGATTCCCGGGTCCAGCCAGCAAGGGAGCCCGTGAGGGCCGCGGGCGCCCCCGTGTGTCCCACCGCCGGAACAGCGCCGAGGAGCTCCCTCCCCGGAACCTGCCCAGACTCCCCAGGAATCCGCACTCACGGGGGAAGCCTCTCCAGGAAGCTTCTTACACCCCGGGTGAAAGAGGGAGCCACAAAACAGGAAGGGCGTGACTAAAGAAAGGCAAGGGAATGACCACCACGAGTGGGAACGTGTCTACCCAGCAGGAGAGCGGGGACTGTGGTGGGGACCTCAGGAGCTGGCGCAGTCCCCCTTCTTGACTTGGGTTCCTGCTTTATCGCTATGTGTTATGCTGGGCATCTGTGTCTGCCTTGGTTTGCCAGGCTGCTGTGACAAAGGCCACACAATGGCTTGGCTCAGCCAACTCACATTTGTTGGCTCACGGGTCTGAGGCCAGGGGAAGTCCCGTCTCAGGAGCCAGGAAGGCTCCTTCTCCCTGAGGCCGTGGCATTCTGGCGCTGCTGCCGCGGGCCTTGGGGCTTCTTGTCTCGCGTCCCACCTGGCGGTGTCCTCTCCTTTCTGGCTTCTGTGCCCCCTGGGTTCTCTTTATAGGGCCTCCGGTAACAGGGACTAAGACCCCTGCTTTAGTTAAGGCCAGACCTTAGCTAAAAGTAACACCTTCAAAGAGGTCCTCTTTGCAATGGGACCACAGCCACGGGGCGTGGATTAACTACCGCAGCTACCTTGTGCACACACTACCTTGTGCACACACTCCTGTATTGACGCCAACTTCTCAAGTGCATAAGGTTTTTTTTGTTATTTTTTTTGTTTGTTTTTTTAGGAGGCACCAGGAACCAAACCTGGGGCCTCCCATGTGGGAAGCAGGCGCTCAACCGCTTGAGCCACATCCACTCCTAGTGCATAGGGTTTTAATAAATTGGCAGGTGGGTGGGGAGAGGGAATGGAGGTGGGCTCTGCACGGGCAGTGAAGTACCTGGGAAGGTGTCCCAGGGGTGGTCGAGGTGGGGGAGCTGCCCATCCGGAAGGAAGCAGAGTCAGGAGCCAGCGGCCAGGGGGTCCTCAGCACAGCACGAGGTCAGAAGGTGTCTGGGCTGCAGGCGCCCGGCTGTCCTCCCCGAATTCACGCCCTCGCAGGTGCTGCCTGCCTGGAGCAGCACACGCCCGGGCCTCCATCTTGCATTTCCAGCACCCCAGCTCTCGCCTTCCCTCTGCTCCCAGCCTGGCCCTCAAAGCTGATACTCCATTCAGAGGCAGGGTCGTTTCGGTCTGTCTCAGGCCAGGGTGCCTGGGAGCAAAGGGCAGTCCGGGCCAGAGCTCCATCAGGGGCTCCCCCGGCCCCCCAGAAGCCCATGCGCACACAGGCCAGCCCTGTGCACTGGCTGTGCCGGGGATAGGAGGCATGGCCCTGCCAGGGCCTGGGTGCCAGGCTGGACCCAGCCCTGGTCCCGAGTGGCCACCAAGCCGGCCTGCGGCCCCAGGCTGGCTGGCATTTCCCACAGGCCCATGCCAGGCAGCCAGGCGGTGGCAACGGGCACCAGCATTCCCGGCAGTGGCCAAGCAGGCACCCAGCCTGTACCTCCCCTGGGCCAAGCTTCCACGGCGCCCTGTGGGCTGGGCTGGGTCTGGGTCTGGGGCTGTGTAGGGGGCCCTTGCCTACCCCAGGTCTGACGCAGACACCCTGGGCCCAGACCAGTGTGGGCAGGCAGGAAGGCCCATGGTGTCCGGGGGCAACTGGGCGCGCTGCAGGCTGCTGGAGGAACGTGGACGCTGGGGTCCCACAGACAGCCTGGGGCAAGTCCACTGCTTACCAGTTCACAGTCTAGAGCCACCTCCCCTTTCCGTGCCTCTGCTTCCCCATCTGTAAAATGAGGGTCAGAAGCAGCTCATCCCCACAACCCTGACACGGAGGGGCTGTCATCGGTTTAGAGGTGCACAAATAGGCTCAGGACGGTTGCAGTCCTTCCGAAGACCCCAGCCAGGCGGTGGCAGAGTGGGGTCTTGAGGCCAGTGTGAGCCTGCTAGCCTGTCAACCACCCACTTGCCCTCCACGAGGCTGTGGGGCCAGTGCCGAGGGCGGGGCAGGGAGCCTGGCGGGAAACCCTCCCCGGGGAGTCAGAACAGGCGGCCCAGCAGCCCCCGGGCTCTCGCCGGGTGTTTGGGGCCAGAGGCCACCCCCAAGCTTCTCCTAGCAGCCGATGAAGTTCCAGCCTCAAGGACTCAGGGTCAGGATGGCTGCCCAGGCAGGAGGCGGACACGCAGGGGCCTGGCGGGAGCAGAGGGACCTTGTGCAAAGGTGGCTGTGTGTGTGTGGTGGGCGCCACAGACATAGTGGTGCGTGTGCAATGGAGTGGGCCCCAGCTGGGGGCACACGGGGTGGGGAGAGGGAGAGAGATGGAGGTGCAGGCCCCCTGCCGCGCCAGGTCTTATGTGTGAGGATGGGCCTGGTGGGAGCCCAGAGGTGGACTGGTGGCTGGCCTGGCGCCGAGGGTGCGGTGGGCTCCGAGGCCCTGCAGGGAGAAGCCCCGGCTGCCCCCTCCTTGCTGAGCCCCTCTCCAGGCCCCCGCTGTGCCCGGCTGCCTGGTGTGGCCGGATGTACTCTGCCGCCAGAGGTGCCAGAGGCTGGGCAAGGCACAGGCCAGCAGACAGGGTGTGGGGCCTTCTGGAATGGGGCCCTGGGGCTGGGGGCTGAGTCACAGCCGTCCCCAGCCAGCTCAGTGGGGTCCACAGGCTTGAGGAGGTGGTGGCCAGCATCCAGACTCCCGCTTTCAGGCCTGCCTCTCCTGCCCACTCCTGCCCACCCCCTATCAGCCTCCCCCGAGGCCCTGGCGCCTGGCCCTGGCTCCCAGCCTCAGCGGCTTCCCCCTCCCAGAGTGGGGGTTCACAGGCCCCCGGGCTCCCGTCCTCACCCAGCCCCTGCAATACTGCCCTTTATCCCATCCTGAGCAAAGCAAGGAGGTGGCACCCCCAGACTCTACCCCCCAAGTTAGCATCAGTGCTGCTGGAGCTGGGGCAGGACAGAGGGCTGGCCGGGAGGGCCTCCTGCAGGGACTGGGCCCGGCTGAGCCCACAAGGTCCGTGTGTGCCACCCAAGCTCAGCCTCAGCTGGGGACAAGGGGCCTGTCTCCCAGGGTGGTCCGTGGGGTTTCCAGGACTCATGGGAAGAGCCTGGTTCTCCTTAGGGCCATGGCCCGCCTCTCGGGCTGGATTCCCCTGCCTGTGGGACAGGCTTTGATACACTGTCGCTGCTGCCACCCTGCTCTGTAACCCTCTCCTCTGCACCCTTCTCTGCCTGTGTAACACAGTAACTGTCTCCGCACAGGCCCTCCCGCCCACTTCTGGCCCCAGCCTCTCCCCAGCTGTGTTTGGGTGGGGCCTGCCCCTGGTCGCTGCTGGGGGCGCCTGGGGGCCGGGGGCGGGGGCCGGCGGGAGGCCTGCCTGGCTGTCAGCACCCATGATAGATGAGGGCCGGGTCTCAGGGTCTGGGCCTCGCCCTCGCAGTCCGGGGGGCCAGGTAGGGGGCCCCACCCAGCAGGGGTGCTTAAAGGGCCCCCGGGTCTGGGCCGCCCCACTCAGCCCTTGGCATCATGAGCACCTGGCCCTTCCCCGCTGCCCTTCTCCTGCTCTGCCTGACCTCGGAAAGCCTGCAAGGCGGTGGGTGTGCGGGGCGGGAAGGGGGCGCCGGCCTGGGTGGGGAGGATCAACGGGCGGGCGGGCGGGTTCAGGGCTCTGGGGCTTCTGGAGTCATCAGCCCTCTTCTTCCCCCAGGGCTGCCCCTCCTACCTCCTGGCCTGGGGAAAGGTAGGTGGCCCCTCTGCGGTGCTGGGGCCGGGTAGGGGCCTGGTCCCTGCTGCCTGGGGGCAGGGGGCTGGAAGCCCTCAGGGAGAGTTCCAGGTGTGGGCCCCGGGTTCTCCCGGGTCCCCTCCCTGGCTCCCTGGCAGTCTTGTTGGTTGCTCAGATGTGGGGAGCAGACACCTGCACCCCCAGAACAGTTGGAATGGGGCGGGAGAAGGAGAACAGGGGTGCTGGGGGGAGCTGGAGCGGGGTCTGGGAGGGGGTTCTCCCTGGCTGGGAGAAGGAGGCCGGGCATGGAGGTGGGCCGGGAGGTGGGAGGGCAAGCAGGAGCGGGGCGTCTGTAAGGGTCCTTACTCCTGAGACCTGAGGGGTGCGCAGGTGGGAGTTGGGTGCCCCTCCTGAGACCTGAGGGGTGCACAGGTGGGAGTTGGGTGCCCCTCTTGAGACCTGAGGCGCCTGAGCCGCAGGAGAGAAACACCGGGCGGGGCCAGACAGGGAGGAGGGGGCGCTGGGTTCAAAGACCCTGGGACCCAGGAATGGAGGGGAGAGGTGTGCATGCTCCTGAGGACGCAGTTAAGCGGGGCACGGCTCCCCAACCCCCAGGCACCCTCTTCCGTGCCCAGGGAACCCCCAGCCTCCGGGCCTTCTCTCACTGTTACCAGTGGGGAAACAGGCCCAGAGGGGGCGCCCTCTTATTCTGTAGAGGGGGAGTGATGGCGTCCAGACTTGGGCTTCTTGGCCCCCTCAGGAGTCACCTCCCTTCTCTCCCACCCCACAGGCTTGGGGAGCCCGAATGGCTACAGATCAGGTAAAGCTGGGTGAGCAGTGGGCAGGGTGGGGCAGCTCCAAATCCTCCACATGAGGTGGACCCCCCAGTTCCTGGCCCCTACTGACCCCCAGGCTCGGCTTCTCACTTCCCCCACAGGCTATGAACCCCCCAGTGGCCTGGGAGCAGGTAAGGGCATGCGGGGGAGGGAGGGTGCTGGGGGTAAACAAGATTTGGTGGTCTTCAGCAGAACAGCGGCAGGAGAGTAGGGAGAAGGGGCAGCTGTGTCGGAAGCCCCCCTGGAACAGTGCTGAGTTCCCAGGAGGAAACGCCCACCCGAGACCCTTTCTCCTGCCCAAGTCCCACCTGCTGCCTGGGCCTCTCCCTCCCCTACCCCCAGCGTCCTTCAAAGCCGTGTTCTGGTGTACACCCCCAAACTCTCCATCCCTGCTTGTTCACCACCACGCTCCACCAGCTCAGCTCCTGGGGGGGCAATCCTGGCTCACCTGCGAGTCCTCGGGCCCTCTGGGAGCGGGGCAGAGGAGGGGAAAGAAGGAACAAGGAGAGGCCTGGAGGTGGGCATTCCCTGCGCACAGAAGAGGGTGTCTGGGGGGTTGGAGGGTTGAGCCTCAGGAGCGTGCACACCTGTTGGGCCAGGTAGGCCTGAGCTGAGCCCCCGCAGGCCTCAGCACAGAATGGCTGTGGGCCAGGAAGGCGAGCTGGGGTTCTGGGGAGACCCTGAGGGAGGGATCCCAGATCCCTCATCCACTCCCCCGTCTCTCCCCCCAGGCTTTGGAGGGGGCGGGATACCTCAGAAGCCAGGTGGGCCCTGACTCAGCCCTCACTCTCTCTACCTCCCCACCTTTCTCTCACCCCCACCTCCATCTGTCCCCCCAGGACTAGGTGAGAGGGGCAGGGTCTGTGGGACCTGGGGGTGGGGGTGTCAGCATCTCTTGGTCTCCCTCCCAGGTCTCTGAGGAGCAGGATAGGGATGGGAGGGGGTGGGAGGGGGAGGAGCCTTCCAGAGAGGGGTACTGCTACCCCCACCTCAGCTGGGACCCCAAACCTCCTCAGCTTACTCCTCCTCCTCTCCACAGGCCCCTCAGCTCAGAACGGCTACGGAGCAGGTAGAGGTGGGCCCGGGGGAGCTGGGGCCAGGATTCTAGGGGTGCCCTGGGACCTTCAACTGCTCCCATCTCTTTCTCAGGCATTGGAGGGGGTGTGAAGCCCCAGAAGCCAGGTGAGCCCCACCCGACGCTGTCTTCCCTTCTCTCCTCCCATCTCTGTGTCCATATTTCCCTCTCCCCCTTCCCTATGAGTCCCGCCCCCCCCTTACTTCTTCCTGCCTTGTCTCCCCAGGAACTGGAAATGGGGATGGGCTGGGAGCAGCGGCCTTCCCAGGTGCTGCAGCCCAGCCAGGTGAGGACACCTGGGGTGGGACTCAGGGAGGCAGAGGGGAGGGTCAGAGTGGGGGTCCCAGATATAGGAGGGGAGAGAGTTGGTTCTGTAGAAAGACAGGGGTGTAGCAGGGGAGTGGTGGCTCCTGAGCCCAGGGCTGGTTCGGGGGACCAGCTGGCTGGGTTAGCACCTAAGATGCCCTCTCCCAGGCTCCCCAGGCCTGGGGGCAAGGGGCAGAACTGGGGACTCCTTGGAGGTGGGAGGGAGACAATAGGATGTCTGGTTTGGGTCTTGGAGGGAAGACAATGGCACTTCTGTCTCACCCCCCCTCAGCTGGGACCCCCCCTCACCTCTTATCCCCCTCTCACCCCTCAGGCCCCCCGGCTCAAAGTGGCTGGGGAGCAGGGAGCCCAAGGGAGGGGCCCAGGCCCTGGGGTCCCCTCATCTCCCCATCTCTCTCCAGGCTTTGGAGGGGGTGTAAAACCCCAGAAGCCAGGTGAGGCCCCCCCATCCCTGCCCCCTGTCCACATCTCACCCTCTGTGCATCCCCCTTGGAAGCCTCAGACCCTCCCCCCATCCTTCCCTCTGTCTCCCTAGGATATGGGGGTGGCCTGGGAGCTGGGGCCTTCCCAGGGGCAGGAGCCCAGCCAGGTGAGGACACCTGGGGCAGGACTCGGGGAGGCAGAGGGGAAGGGGAGAGCTGGGATCCCAGAAGTAGGGGGAAGAGGGGGTTGGAAGGGAGGGAAGGGCAGGGGCTCAGCCTCTCTGTCCCTCCCCAGGCCTGGGAGGGGATGTGAAGTCAGGTGAATGGAGAGCCCCCCTCCATCTTGGCTTTATCTCCGCCCATCTCTATCCCGACCCCTCGAACCTGCCCACCCCACGGCTTATGGTCCCCACCTCTTATGGTCCCCTAGGATTGGGGAGCAGAAATGGCCTGGGAGCCTCGTCCTTCCCAGGGCTAGGAGCCCTGCCAGGTGAGGGGCCTGGGGCAGGGGCTGCAGGGAGGGGCAGGAACTTTCAGGGCCATTCTTAGGGGGTTGGAGGTCAAGGTTGACCTCTCTCTGCCTCTCCCCAGGCCTGGGAGGGTTTATGAAAGCTCAGAAGCCAGGGGAGGAGAGGGCCCACCCTCTCCCCATCTCTCCCCATCTCTGCCGCTTTGCCGGTCCGGTCCTGGCACCTCGTTCCCTCCCTGGCCTGCTGCTGCTGTCCCTGATGCTTGAGAGGATCCCCAGCCTGGGGGGCCCTCCAGAGCATGCTCTGGGTGTGCTCGCTGAGGGGACGTGTGGGGGCGGAGGGGGGCACAGGAGGTGTGACCCCACACTGGCCCCCACTCAGCCACTGCCCTCCCTCTTCCCACAGGGGCTGTGGCTCGTAGGGGGGTAGGGGGGCTGGGGGCATAGATGGGGAGCTCCAGCCTCCCTCACCTGCCCCTCATCTCTTTCTTGGGCATCTGAGAAAACTGGGGTTCTAGAAAGGAAGGAGAGGAAGGCACTAGAGGTGGTCAGGGATGGGGGCAGAGACCTGATTTCTGGGGGGGGTTGGGTTGGGGGGTCTGCCTGCAGCTCAGCCTCTCTCGGTCTCTCCTCAGGCTTGGGAGGGGGCGTGAAACCTCAGAGGCCAGGTGAGCAGAGACCCTGCCCTGCCGGGCTTGCCTCTAACCCGCCATCTTGGCCCCAGTCCCCCACCCCCTGCCCCCCAATCCATGCCTCACAGCCCTGCTTTCCCTCTCCAGGATTTGGCAATGGAAATGGACTGGGGGTGCAGCCAGGTGAGGGCCGCCGGGACTGGGGCAGCGCAGGGGGGAGAGGTCAGGGTTCTGGGCCCACAGCCCCCGGGTCCTAGCAGAGAGGAACCAAATTTCCCTGAGCCCCCGGCGCCAGCCAGGCCTGGCTGACCACTGTGCACACCGCGTGGTCAGGCCACAAGCCAAGAAGGAGGCAATTGCAGGACGCGGAGGAAACACAGGACCTGGGGGGGCGGGGGCACTGAGGCTGGGAGGGGGTGGGAGCCTGGGGGACTGGATTTTATTCCCGGGCCAGTGGGGCATACGGCTGGGGCTGCAAGCAGAAAATGAAAGGCTCCTGGCCCCTGGGAGTCTGGAGGCTTTGGGAGAAGGCTGATGGGGTGGGCTGTTGCCAGGGCTCCAGCCAGTGTGGGGGCAGGCAGAGGTGGTCGGATTTGGGCGCCCATTAGGAAGTGTCATGTGTCAGGACTGGCTGACTGATGGTGAGCTGGCCAGGGAGAGTTCTGGGGCTGGAGTCCCCCCGGGAACGGCGGGAGGCCCCGGAGCCTGGGGAGGCTGCCTCTTCCTCAGACCCTTCTGTGACCCAGCTCCCCTGCCCTTCCCTGGGGCAGGCCCTCGCAGCCACCTCCCCCAAAGCCTTCTGTGGATTGAGCCCGGACAAATGGGGGGGAGGGGGAGGGAAGCCGGGGCCTCCCCACTTTCATGCCATCCAATCTTGTGTCTTCCCCCAAAACAGCCCCTGCAGCTCAAAACGGCTTTGCACCAGGTAGGGGTGTGGCAGGGGTTCCGGGAAGGTCCTGGGATGGGGCCCCAGGTGCCTCACCTGCTCCCTTTTTCTCCCTAGGCTTTGGAGGGGCCCTGAAGCCCCAGAAGCCAGGTGAGCCTCTCCCTGCTTCTCTCTCTACCTCCCGGAAGCCCTGAGCTCCGCTCTCCTCTTCACACCCCACCTCGATCTGTCCCTCCAGGATTCGGGAACGGGAATGGGCTGGGAGCTCAGCCAGGTGAGTCGGTGGGGCTGGGGAGGAGCCAGCTTCTGGGGTGTCTGGGAGGGGCAGGATTGGTGAACTTGGGGACCAGGATCGGTGAAGAAGGTGCCTCCAGGATCCCTGGTTTCTGGCTCGGTCCAAGAGGGGCACACTCACCTCAGCTGGACCCTAAATCTCCCAGCTCACCCCTCCCCCTCCCAGTATGGCTCTGGCACAGGTGGGAGGAGGGGCTGGGGGCAGCCTTGAGGTAGGGGCTCCTGAGTCCTTCCTCTGTAGCCCACCTCTGCCCCAGGCTTTGGAGGGGGGCCTGAACCCCAGAAGCCAGAGTCTGGCCCTGGCCCTCTCCACCCACGCAGCTCCTGAAGCCACAGTCACCCCCACTCCTCCCCCCTCTCTCTCTCCAGTATACGGGCCCTGGCTAGGAGGCGGGGCCTTCCCTGGGGCAGGAGCCCAGCCAGGTAAGGCCACCTGGGGCAAGAGCCGGGACTTCTTGGAGGGAGAGGAGGGCAGGGGGAAGAGGTGGCGACAGGAGACCAGGAGGACAGAGTTGAGGTCTGGGGGTATGGGGGGCAGCTGAGGTCAACCTCAGCATCTGTCTGTCTCCCCAGGCCTAGGAGGCGGCGTGAAGCCTCAGAAGCCAGGTGAGAGCACACCACCTCCCCTCTCTCTCTCGTCCTATCCCCCCATCCCTCAGGTCTCCCCTCAATCCGGCTTCAGTCACCCTCTCTGCTGCCGGTGCTAGAGGGACCAAGTACAGTGAGCAGGAAGCTGTGGCTGGTTCTAAGACCCTAGAAGTTCAACACCTGCCTCCCATGTTTGGGGGGGAGTCAGGTCACAGGGGAAGAGGTGGGAAGGGACAGTAAGGGACCCCAGCCCTCTCCCCCTCCACTGACCTGTCATCTGCCTCTCCTCCCCCCATAGCCCCTGCAGCTCAAAACGGCTTTGCACCAGGTAGGGGTGTGGCAGGGGTTCGGGGAAGGCCTTGGGATGGGGCTCCAGGTCCCTCACCTGCTCCCTTCCTCTCCCCAGGCTTTGGAGGGGCCACGAAGCCCCAGAAGTCAGGTGAGCCTCCCCCCCCACACCTCTCTCTCTCTCTCTCTCTCTCTGCCTCCCAGAAGCCCTGAGCTCTACTCTTCTCATTCACACCCCACCTCAATCTGTCCCTCCAGGATTCGGGAACGGGAATGGGCTGGGAGCTCAGCCAGGTGAGTGGGTGGGGCTGGGGAGGAGCCAGCTTCTGGGGTGTCTGGGAGGGGCAGGATTGGTGAAGTTGGGGTGCAGAGAAGGAGCCTCCAGGAAATGGGGACCGTGGTCCCTCACCCCATCAGCCAGGGTCCCAGCAGCCCTGCTTACCCCTCCCTTTTCCCACAGGCCCCCCAGCAGGTACCAGAGGGATTGAGCGGAGCTGGGGTCAGGATTCTGGGTTCTCGAGTGGCTCTGAGATGGGGGTTTCTGGTCCTTCACCTGTTCCCCATTCCCCACCCTCCAGGCTTTGGAGGAGGTGTGAAACCTCAGAAGCCAGGTGAGCCTCTCCCTGCCTTGCCTCTCTCTGCCTCCCTGAAGCCCTAAGCTCTGCTCTCCTCATTCACACCCCCACCTCCATCTGCCCCCCAGGATTCAGGAATGGGCTGGGAGCTCAGCCAGGTGAGAAGGGTGGGGGCTGGGGGAGGCCAGCATCTGAGATGTCCTCTGCCTGCCTCCCTCCCAGTCCTCAGGGGGGCAGGATTGGTTAATGATCCAGGGGAGGGGTTCTGGGGGGCCCTCCAGGATTCCTGGCTTCTGCAGGCCCCCAGCTCAGAGTGGCTACAGAGCAGGTGCCAGAGGGATTTGGAGGAGCTGGGGACAGGGAGCAGAGGAAGAGAGGTGGGGGTCCTGGGAGGGGAGGGAGGTGGTCCCCGCTCAGACCCTGGTCCTGAGGTACCTTGGGGACCCCTGCCAGCCTTGGATAGAGTGGAGCTGGTGGCTAAGTGGAGCAAAGAGAGGGAAAAGGTCTCAGAGATTAGATTCCTAAACCAGAGAGCAGGGAGGCTCAGCTTCCAGCCTCCTGCACCTCTGCCTCTTTCTCTCCCTTCCCCACAGGCCCTGT
>JAKSZT010054578.1:1003783-1019339 GCA_026826555.1 Tolypeutes matacus
CCGCAGCCGGCCTCCTGGCGCCGCCGCCGGCCTGGTTCCTGTCGCCGCCCTGCTGACCGCAGCCTGGTTTCGGGGACGGCGGCGTGTCGGGTGGGGGCGGGCAAGGAGCAAGTCCGCGGAGGAGCCGGCGACGCGGCCGTCCCCCTCCACCCGCCCCGACGCCGTCCGCGGGGCCCTGCGGGGCCAGCTGGGACCCCGCGCGTCTGGAAGCTGGCGGGCGGTCAGGCCGCAGGACGCGAAAACAAGTGCTCGACTCGGGCATCCGACACGTCCCCTTCCCTCCCGGAGTAGGAGGGGTGGAGGCCGCCCGGGGGTGCACGGCGTCTAGGAAGCTCCGAGCCCGCCCCGGCCAAGCAGCCGCGCTCATGGATCCTGGACACTTGGCCCCGCAGCGGGAGGGTCACACGGCCGTCACGTCACGGACAGGAGGGGCACAGCAGCACTGCCACGGTGAGCGACAGGGGCCTCCTGTGCCCCGGCAGCCTGCACAGCTCGGAACAAACAACTCAGAATAAGGCTCTCTTTGTTCCTTAGGTGGCTCGGCTCAAGGATCCAGGCGGAAGTCCTCCCGGCGGCTCCTCCGCGCTGAAGAGGGACAGCAGGAAGAGCGCGCCAGAGGCCAGAAAGTGCGCGCTCCCCGCGGTGCCCTAACAGTTTACCAGACTCTGGGCCTTCCCTCGCCCCTCTGAGGGCAGAAGTCCGAGATCAAGAGTCAGGGCCTTGCCCCTCCCAGAGGCTCGAGGGAGGCCCCTTCCTTGCCTCTTGCAGCTGCTGGCGGCTCCAGGCCTTCCTTGGCTCCCGCCTTCTCACGGCCTTCTCGTCTGTGCCTCGCCTCTGCGTCTTTTTTTTTTTTTTAGGAGGCACGGGGGACTGAACCCGGGGCCTCCTGCGTGGGAAGCAGGCGCTCAACCATGAGCTACACCTGCGCCCTGTGTCTCTTGTAAGGACACCTGTCTTTGGATTTAGGGCCCACGCTAAATTCAGGGTGATCTCTTGGCATCCTTAATTTCTTCTGCGAAGACCCTTTTTTCTAATAGGATCACATTCCCAGGTGCAGGGGGCTCAGGACTTGGCCGTGTATTTGTAGGGGGCCTCTAGTCAACCCAGTGCAGGCCGTGCCCTCCCACCTGTGGGGCCGCCGTCCCACCTGTGGGGCCGCCCTCCCAGGACTTGCTGTGTTTCAGGGCCCGTGCCTCACTGATCCAGAGCCCTGGCGCCTCGAGCAGGAGCTGAGGGCCTCAAAAGCTGACCCAGCACTGAGCACAGGAAGTGGCGGGAGCGCTGGCCCTGGCGAGTTCCCAGGTCTGTTGCCTTGCTCCGCCCCCCCTCCCCTGGTGTGATTCTCCTCCCCTCCCAGTTAAGAGTCCGGCAGTAAATAGGAAGGACAGCAGTGACTCTGTGCTCCTGAAGTAGAGCAGGTAGCACTGATCCCTGGCCTGCCCCAACCCTCAAAAATTCCAGAGCGATCATTGCAGCAGGTTTGAAAGCCTGTCATTAGGACTGATAATAAAGTTAATGATTACCCTGATGGGTGGAGTCTGTCCCCTGGGGGGTGTACGAGTAAAACCATCATTATGCTCTCCACAAAATATCTCCGTCCAGGGCCTGTCCCGGAAGCAACCCAAGGTGCCTGGGAAAATGCCTGTGGGGGAGGGGGACCCTGGGGGGACGCGGGTTCAGCTTCTCCCTGTTTCCCAGCCTGGAGGCACCTGAGAGGGCGGTTTGGGCAGGGCCAGCGTGGCGCTGGCTGGGGCCAAGCCCGGGAGGTGTGACCGGGAAACGGGACTTTCTGCAATGGGGAGAAAGACGCGGCTAAAGTGAATCAGAAGGTGGTGGGGGGAGGTTTCCAGTGTATTTAGATCCACACACTGCATCTCTGCGGAGACTTTTGGGGGCTGGGAGCTGGGTGGGGTGGGGTGGGGGTTGGCTCCCTGACGCTCAGCCCTGCAGCCTGCTGGGAGAGGGGGCTCCAGGAGCCTGCTCCAACCACGGGAGCCCAGCGGGCCTGGGGCAGGGGCCTGGCCTGGAAGTCCTGGGTTTGCACCCAGGTGTCCCGTTTGCCACCTACACTTTGGTCCTCATCTGAAAACTGGGGGTGGTGAGGCCTGGGATGTATGTTCTGGCTCCAGGCCAGGGGCCTGGGCTCAGGTCTCAGCTTCTCCATTCTCTGTTGCCTGGGGCTCCTCTTGGTAAGTGAGGTGGGGGGGCTGCCTCAAGGTCCTTGTGTTGCCCCACCCCTTTGGGTTCCTTTCTTTCTTTCCTTTGTCTGGGGGCCAATTTTCTCCTCCAAAACTAGTGAGACAGACTGTAGGATTCAAGTTCACCCACGGGGACCCCGATCTAAGCGCCAGCTTCTTCTACCCACCAGAGACACCCGGCCACTCCCGCCTCCGGTTTTGTCACTGTCAAGGGGCCAGTGGAGGACAGGCCTCAGTTTCCTCCCCATGTTGTTGAGTCTGGACGGTTCCCCTCCCCCACCTCTGAAGGTGGGTGGGGGTGAAGATGCCAGTGCCATTGAGATGGTAATTTCACCCATCCAAGGCCCCACTCCTCCATAACAAAGATTTTCCAGCCCCTGGCAATCCCCTAGGTGGGCCCCAACCTTAACCCTTCCCTTCCAGGATCCATCTGCATCTGGGTGGACCAGGCCTGCAGCTCCCCTGCCAGCTTGCTGCTACTCTTCCACCCTCTCCTAAGGCTCTAATAGCCTCTCCCCTTCCCCCTCCCTCCTGGCATTGGGGGGAGACATTTGTGTTCTCACAGAGGAGGAGGAGGCTGAAGGGGGAGGAAGCTGAAGCCTAGGCGAATCCCCTGGGGTATGGGTACTGGGGGAGGGTGTCCTCATCCAAGCAGCAATTGTTAGCAGAAGGCTCTGGGTTCTGGGCTTCTAGGTTCTTGGCTATGTCACATAAAGTAATTTAAGGACATGCCATAGGGTAGGCGAGGGATAAGTACACAATCCGAGACATAGATTGCAGGTTGTGTTACAAGCCAAGATGCACATGTGGGGCCTTTCAAGACCTAGCTTCCTTCCCTTTCCTTATGTTGGGGAGGGGCCCCGGCTATTTGTTATTCTGATTGGTTGACTTACAGTCACCACCTGTTCACTCTCAGGGGACCAATGGAGAGGCCTGTTAGGAGTTATCCGGGGCTTCCCCTTGACCCCAGAAAAAGTTCCAGTGGGACGTTGTGGACATTTCCAGCGGGGTCTTTCCGGTTTTGTCCTTAGTAGCAGGGGGTTTCTGGATGGACGGGGTCTCACAGCCATATTCTGTGCTGGGTCTTACAGTCATATTCTCTGCTGGTTCCTACCTGCCTTCCCTCTTTCTGTATACTAGCCTGCCTCAACTCCCCACCTCAGAGAGTTTACACCCTTATTCTAAAGGGGGAGCTGACGGGCACTGGTCATTCTTCCGTAGCTGCTTCCTTCTGGTTACGGGGAATAGGCCCTACCTGTCAGTGTAAAATGCATTGGCTATCGTGGCAGTTTGATATAGTTATGAATTCCAAAAATAGATATGGATTATGCTTGTAAACTGGTCTGTTCCTCTGGGTGTGATAAAGTTATGATTAGGGATTTGATTGGGCCACATCAGGAGGACTTGTGTCCCCGCCCCTTTGTGGGTGGGGACTCAGAGATAAAACTACATGGTAGAGCAGAGGAGTTGGAGTTTTGATCTTGGATTCTTGAGCTGGAGCCCCGTGTAGTAAGCATACAGAGGAGCTTGGTTGTGAAGAAGGAGAGAAGGCCCTGGGAAAGGAGATGAGCCATTTGCCTGATAGTCTGCAGCTGGCCTTGTGGAGAGAATCAAGCCCCAGGAAGAGAGGAACCCAGGAAGCCGGAACCCTCACAGAGTTGGGTGAGGGAAGTAACTTATGCTTTATGGTCTGGTAAGTAAGCTTCTACCCCAAATGAATACCCTTTATAAAAACTAACAGATTTCTGGTATTTTGCATCAGCACCCCTTTGGCTGACTAATACAGCTATTCTATTGAGATTGAGGGAAGACAAGTCCAGCACCGTGGCTGGAACTGGATGAAATCCCCGCATGACTAATATCTTGTTCTGTAAGGCATTGATTCTGGAAGAACTAGTTAGAATTTAAGGTACATGGTCCTACTAAAAGGATAAAGACATGACATACTGGACCATGAGAGTGAGAAAGGCCAGTGCCTTCAGAGGCTGCATCCTCCCAAAGTTGACGGGAAACAGATTCTTCCTTGAGTTCTTTATGCCATTGGTTAACTCTAGGGACATATTGTAGTAGACCTGTTGGGTTTGGTATAAACTGCCAACTCCAGTTCCCACTGTGGTGGATATGCCTAGGAAAACTACTAGATGTATGAAGAGAGGCACTGCCCTAGACATAAACTCACAAAGATAATAAAGGCAACAGCAAGACAAGCATATGACAAGCAGAATAAAGACAATACTTAAGAGAGCCATTCCTTTATCTTATAGGCATGTTCATTAACTATTTAGAAAATGAATTAAGTTTACCAGGACATTTAACATGTTCAATATCCATCTGCATATGATCTACAATAGAAGAAATATTATCATAGTCATCACATATATAGATATAGTACCTAATACTAATCAATGCACAAGTTCCTCTTTGAACTGCAGATAATAGATCTAAGCTACACGTTTGCAATAACATACATGTTGTCTTTCCACGGGAGCAGGCCATAATGCCAATTGTGTTTAAGTTCTACTCACATCACTCTGGTAATTATTGCTCCAGTTGGTATGTCCTTCACACAGCCAGCATGCTGCAGCACCATTGATCCTAGAGAGAAGCTAGGAAGATAGGCGCTAGTGTTCCACTGGCCTGGTACCAAAGGGTGCTATGAAACAGAGCCAGTCTGGAGGCAATGTCCATATCAAGCTATTGCCAGCTGCTGCAGGAGTCTGAAAGTGCAGTGTATTCTCCATCTCAGGAGCATGTCCAGATGTGGTAGATACTTTTATTGTTTTAGGGGTCATAGTGACTGACTTAGCCAATAACTCAAATGGAGAGGCACCATGTAGGGTACTTAAGACCTGGTTTGAATGCACAAGAGAGTTTGGCAATACTGAAAGCTATCTCTCAATTTTTATATACTTTCTAAATACTTCCAATGCAGCTTATAACATATCAAATGAACTTAACTATTTTAGTACTTTCTTTTTACTTCTACAACTTTACCATGATTACATTATTTAACATATTTTACTTTAGCAGTACAGGAAAAACTTTCTCTGTTTTATGAAAACCTAAGATTCCCTATTTTATTAGTCAGCCAAAGGGATGCTGCTGCAAAATACCAGAAATCTGTTGGCTTTTTAATTTATTTATTTATTTATTTTTATTTTTATTTTATTTTTATTTTTTTTTTACTGGGAGGTACCGGGGATCGAACCCCGGTCCCTCCATATGGGAGACGGACGCCCAACCAGTTGAGCCACATCCGACCCCTCTGTTGGCTTTTATAAAGGGTATTTATTTAAGGGGGGCGGATGTGGCTCAAATGGTTGGGCATCCGTCTGCCATATGGAGGGACCTGGGTTTGATTCCCGGGACCTGCCAGTAAAATAAAAACAATATATATATAGAAGGCCATGGGCTGTCAGGCTCTGTGTTCTGGTGAGTCACCAGGCCCCTGGAGCCATGCAGCAAGATGATGACGTAACGGGAGAGACAAGACGAGATGCTCTGAAAGCTCCGAAAACCAGGAACCAAAGTGGCGCAGGTGGCAGGATACCTCTCTCCTACATCAGAGGTCTCCAGGATCGAATCCTGGTGAAGACTGGAGGAGGAGGATGAGAAGAGATGGCAGGAAACAGACACAGAGAATTGCCCAGTGAATGGACACAAAAACAGCAAAGGGGGAAGGGGGGGTTAAAATGGATAAAGTAAATAAATAAATCTTTAAAAATAAATAAAAATAAATAAAGGGTATTTATTTGGGGTAGAAGCTTACAGTTACGAGACCATAAAGCATAAGTTACTTCCCTCACTAAAGTGTGTTGCCACGTGTTGGAGAAAGATGGCTGCCGACATCTGCCAAGAGTTCAGGCTTCCTGGGTTCCTCTCTTCCTGGGGCTTGATTCTCTCTGGGCTCAGCTGCTATACTCCTTTGTGTATTTACTTCCTGGGCTCCAGCTCAAAAACTCCACCATCAAAACTCCAACTAGGGAAGCAGATGTGGCTCAAGTGATTGGGCTCCCATCTACCATATAAGAGGTCCAGGGTTTGATCCCAGGCCCTCCTGGTGAAGGCAAGCTGGCCCACATGGAGTACTGACCCAAACAGGAGTGCTGGCTCGCACAGAGTACTGGTGCACGCAGAGAGCTGGCACAGCAAGATGATGCGACAAAAGGAGACACAGAGGAGAGACAACAGATGAAGCAGAGCAGGTAGCTGAGGTGGCGCAAGAGATTGGGCACCTCTCTCCCACTCTGGAAGGTCCCAGGATTGGTTCCTGGTGCCGCCTAAAGAGAAGACAAGCAGACACAGAAGATCACACAGCAAATGGACACAGAGATCAGACAATGGGAGGGGGGACAGAAATTTTTAAAATTAAAAAAAAAAAAAAAAAGGAATAGCAAAAATAAGGGAAGACTCTTTAAAAACAATCTCCAACTAACTCCTCTACTCTGCCATGTAGTTTTATCTGTGAGTCCCCGCCCACCAAGGGGGTGGGGACTCAATGTCCTACTGATGTGGCCCAATCAAAGCCCTAATCATAATTTAATCATGCCTAGGTGCAGACCAGTTTACAAACATAATCCAATTTCTATTTTTGGAATTCATAAACCATATCAAACTGCTACACTGATGGAATCAAGATTATCTTTCCTTACCACGACTTTATTTATTTATTTTTTTTTTTTTTTTACAGGGATTTTCTTTTTTTTAACTTTATTTTGTACATGTAGTAATTGAAAATATAAACAAAAAATAAAAAGGAAGCACAGTTGAATAAAACCATCCATTTCTCAGTTAAATGTACTGGATTCATATAAATATTTTTTATTTATTTATTTATTTTTTTTACCAGAGGTCCCGGGGATCAAACCTGGGTCCCTCCATATGGAAGACGGACGCCCAACCAGTTGAGCTACATCCGACCCCCATATAAATATTTTTTAAATCATAGACTATGTTACACTATATATATATATATATTTTTTTTTTTTTTTAAGATTTTATTTATTTATTCATTTATCCCCCCTTTGCTGCTTGTGCTCGCTGGGTCAGCTAACCACGCCATGTGGGCGGGCTTGCCTTCACCAGGAGGCCCCGGGAACCGAAGCTGGGGCCTCCCATATGGTAAACGGGAGCCCTACTGATTGAGCCACAGCTGCTTCCCAGCATTTGTATTATTAACTACAATTCTCACCCACCACTGAGATTACTGTGTTCTTCAGTCCCTAGATTATTCTCTAGCTTTCTCACAATTGACATTTACATCCCTAGACTACCATTTTCAGCCACAATCCCATTTATAAACCAGCTGCTATTCACTATAATGTGTTACTATCAATTCTATCCATTTCCACACTTTTACAGTCAAGTTAATTAAAATTTCTACATATATTAAGCATCAGTATTCCTTCAAAGCCCTCCTCTTATCTCCTAATAAACTAGACTCTAGGTTTTAACTCCATGTATTTATTCTTTGTATTTAGTTCATATTAGTGAGACCATGTAATATTTGTCCTGGGAAGTGGATGTAGCTCAAGCAGTTGGGCACCTGCCTACCACATGGAAGTTCCCAGGTTTGGTTCCTGGTGCCTCCTAAAGAAGAGGAGTAAAACAGTAAGCTGATGTGATGGGCTGGCAAGGCAAGCTGATAAAACAAGATGATGTTCTTTGAATCACAAAAGTGTTTAAGTTTGAGGAGGTTCCCATTTATCCATGTTTTCTTTTGTTACTTGTGTTTTTGGTCTAAGGTTTAAGAATGCACAACCTACCACCAGATCTTGAAGATGTTTTCCTGCATTTTCTTGTAGGAGCTTTATAGTTCTAACTTTTATATTTAGGTATTTGATCCATTTCGAGTTAATTTTTACATAAGGTGTGAGATAGGGGTCCTCTTTCTTTCTTTTGGCTATGGATTTCCAGTTCTCCCAGCACCATTTGTTGAAGAGACTGTTCTGCCCCAGCTGAGTGGGTTTGACAGCCTTGTCAAAAATCACTCAAGGGAAGCGGCTGTGGCTCAATCAGTGGGGCTCCCGTTTACCATATGGGAGGCCCCGGGTTCGGTTCCCGGGGCCTCCTGGTGAAGGCAGGCCCGCCTGCGCGGCGTGGTTGGCTGACCCAGCGAGCGTGAGCGGCAGGGGGGGGATAAATGAATAAATAAGTAGAATCTTTAAAAAAAAAAAAAAAAATCACTCAAAACAAGGAAGATGAGCAGATATAGCAAGTGCAAACAACGAGGGGGTGGGGAGAAATAAATAAATAAAATAAATCTTAAAAAAAAAAAAAAAAAAATCACTCGACCATAGATGTGAGGGTCTGTTTCTGAACCATCAATTCGGTTCCATTGGTCTATGTGTCTGTCTTTATTCCAGTACCATGCTGTTTTCACCACCGTAGCTACTTAATATGATTTAAAGTCCGGAAATGAGAGTCCTCCAACTTAGCTTTGTCCTTTTTAAGATGTTTCTGGCTATTTGGAGCCCCTTACCCTTCCAATTTTTTAAACAAATTGTGTTTCCATTTGTTTAAAAAATGCTGGTGGAATTTTTATTGTGATTACATTGAATCTATATATCAATTTGTGTAGAATTTACTTTTTTTTTTTTTTTTTTTAAGATTGTATTTATTTATTCATTCATCCCCCCCTTGCTGCCTGCGCTCGCAGGGTCAGCCAACCACGCCGTGCGGGCGGGCCCGCCCCCACCAGGAGGCCCCGGGAACCGAACCCGGGGCCTCCCATATGGCAAACGGGAGCCCTACTGATTGAGCCACAGCCGCCTCCCTAGAATTGACATCTTAATGATATTTAGTCTTCCAACCCGTAAGCATGGAATGCTCTTCAAATTATTTACTTCTTTTAAAATTTCTTTCAGCAATGCATTGTAGTTGTCTGAATACAAGTGCTTTACCTCCTTGGTTAAGTTTATTCCTAAATATTAGATTCTTTTAGTCACTATTGTAAGTAGAATTTTTTTCCTGACTTCCTCCTCAGATTATACATTACTAGTGTATAGAAACACCACTGATTTTGGCATATTGATCTTGTATCCTGACACTCTACTGAAATCTTTTATTAGCTCTAGCAGCTTTACTGTAGATTTTTTGGGGGATCATATCATCTGCAAATAGTGAAAGTTTTACTTCTTCCTTTCTGATTTGGATGCCTTTTATTTCTTTTTCTTTCCTGATGGCTACAGGTAGAGCCTCTAGCACCATATTGGACAACAGTGGTGACAGTGGCCATCCTTGCCTTGTTCCTGATCTCAGCAGGGATGTTTTCAGTCTTTCACCATTGAGTACAATGTTAGCTGTGAGTTTTTCATATATGGCCTTTATCATGTTTCCTTCAATGACTATCTTTTATAGTATTTTTATCAAGAGAGGATGCTCTATTTTGTCAAATGCCTTTTCTGCATCAATTGATAACATGATTTTTCTTCTTTGATTTATTAATGTGGTGTATTACGCTGATTGATTTTATTGTGTTGAATCACCCTTGCATGCCTGGTATAAAACCCACTTGATCACGATGAATAATTCTTTTAATGTGTTGTTGGATTTGATTAGGAAGTATTTTGTTGAAGATTTTTGCATCTGTATTCATTAGGAAAATGGGTCTATAATTTTCTTTTTTCATAATATCTTTATCTGGCTTTGGTATTAGGGTGATATTGGCTGCATAGAATGAGTTTGGTAGCATTCCTTCTTGTTCGCTTTTTTGGAAGAGCTTGAGTAAGATTGGTATTAAATCTTTGAATGCTCGGTAGAACTCACCTGTGAAATCATCTGGTCCTGGGCTTTTCATTTTGGGGAGTTGTTTGATGACTGTTTCAATCTCTTTATTTGTGCAGTTTATTGAGGTCTTGTATCTCTTCTAGGGTCAGTGTAGGTTGTTCGTATGGTCCTAGGAACTTTTTGTTGTTGTTGTTGTTCTCAGTTCATTTATTTCTGCTCTGATCTTTGTTATTTTATTCTTTCTATTTGCTTTGAGATTAGTTTGCCATTCTTTTTCTTGTTCCTCAAGCCGTGTAGTTAGGTCATTGATTTTAGCTCTTTCTTCTTCTTTAATGTAAGCATTGAGGCCTATAAAATTCCCTGTCAGCACTGCCTTCTCGGATCCTATAGGTTCTGATATGTCGTGTTCTACTTTTCATTTGCCTTGAGATATTTATTGATTTCTCTCAAAATTTCTTCTTTGACTCACTGATTATTATTTTTTTAAAAGATTTTATTCATTTTTCCCCCCCTTGCTGCTTGTGCTCGCTGGGTCAGCCAACCACGCCGCGCGGGCGGGTCTGCCCTCACCAGGAGGCCCCGGGAACCGAACCCGGGGCCTCCCATATGGTAAACGGGAGCCCCACTGATTGAGCCACAGCCGCTTCCCAACAGTTTTGTTTTTAAAGTGTATTTCATCCAACATAAGTATAGCTACTCCAGGTTGTTTTTTGTTTTTTTTGTTTGTTTGTTTGTTTGTTTTTGGTTACTGCAGGCATGGATACCTCCCAGGCTTTCACTTTCAATCTATTGGTATCCTTGGGTCTAAGGTGAGTCTCTTGTAGACAGCATGTAGATGGCTCATATTTTCTTATCCATTCCACCAGTCTGTGTCTTTTGATTGGGGAGTTTAATCCATTAACATTCAATGTTATTACTGTAAAGGCAGTTCTTATTTCACCCATTTTGATCTTTGGGTTTTATCTGTCTTATTTTATTTTCACCACTATGTTTACACTTTTACTTTTATTGATGTAATTTTCATTTTTAGGCTCTGTTCCAAGCCTCTCTCTCCTGTCTTTTCTTTTCAGGCAGTAGCACTCCCTTTAGTATTTCCTGCAAAGCCAGTCTCTTTGTTATAAACTCTTTCAATTTCTGTATATATGTGAATATTCTAAATTCACCCTTATTTTTGAAAAACAATCTTGCTGGATATAAGATTCTTGGCAGGCAGTTTTTCTCTTGCAGTATCTTAAATATATCATACCACTACCTTCTTGCCTCCATGGTTTCTGGTGAGAAATCAGCACTTAATCTTACTGGGTATCCCTTATTTGTTATGCATTTCTTGTCTCTTGCTGCTCTCAGAATTCTCTCTTTGTCTTTGGCATTTAATGTTCTGATTAGTATGTTCAATTTTTTCCATTCCTTTCCTCGTCTGTTCTTTTGTATGTTCACTTTTGGAGGCCATGTCTTCAAGCTCACTGATCCTTCTTTCTCCCTCCTCAAATCCGCTGTTATATGACTCCAGTGAATTTTTAATTTCATTTATTGCACCTTTCATTCCCATAAGATCTGCTATTTTTCTATGTATGTGTGATGGTTAGGCTAATGTGTCAACTCGGCCAGGTAATTGTGCCCAGTTGTTTGGTCAAGAAAGCGCTGGGCTAATTGTAATACAAAGACAATTATGAGCTTTAGTCATCAGTGAGTTTACTGCATAGATGGCTGATTACATCTACATCAATCAGGAAGATTGCCATCAGCAATGAGTGACACTTTATCCAACCAGTTGAATGCCTTAACAGGGGAAGTGATTTCAGCATTCAGAGAGCATTTCCTAGCTCATCTTTGGACAGCCAACGTCTCCCAGAAATTCATCAAGGACCTTTCATTGGACTTTCTTCGGAGCCCCTGGTTTTCAGCCTGCCTGCAGAACCTGGACTTGTGCATACCCATGGTCACGTGAGAAACTCTTATAAAATCTCATACTATTTACTGATCTCTCCTGACTAATACAGTATGCTTTCAAATTCTTTTTTGTGCTCATCCAGTGCTTTCTTAATATCCTTAATCTCTTTAGCCATCTCATTGAATTTATTAAGGAGATTTGTTTAGACATCTATGATTAGTTGTTTCAACTCCTTAATGTTATCTGGAGGCTTATCTTGTTCCTTTAACTGGGCCATATCTTCCCGTTTCTTGGTATGGATTGTACTTTTTTTGTTGGTGTCTTGGCAGTTGGCTTACTAGATGTATTTATTCTGGGCTCAGTTTTTCTCTTTGGTTTAGGGCTTTCTTGATCTTTCTCCCTTGCTGGTTGTGTAGTAGGAGCTGAGGATGTAGTTGGTGCTGTAAGCTGTGGAGGCTGAAATTGCCCGCATTGCCCCAGGAACCGATTAAGCTTCTCTCATCTTTCTTCTCTGCCAGGGGTAG
Organism: Tolypeutes matacus; assembly: GCA_026826555.1. Classification (NCBI taxonomy): domain Eukaryota; kingdom Metazoa; phylum Chordata; class Mammalia; order Cingulata; family Chlamyphoridae; genus Tolypeutes; species Tolypeutes matacus. The sequence goes on from JAKSZT010054578.1 coordinate 1,016,125, forward strand.
GGACAGAGCCACAGCTGTGTGTAATAATCCAAGTTGTGCAGGCCAAGACCGTCTGTAGTTGCCTAGAGAGACTGTTGAAGCTTCATGTCCTTCTTCCCCTGCCTGGGGCGGGGATGGAGCTGCAGGTGTGGGCAACAATCGTGCTGTGCGGGTCCAAAATCACCGCAGCTGCCCAGGTACCCTGACATAGCACCAGTCCCCCTTCACCCGCCAGGGCTGGGGATGGACCCTCTGGAGTGCCCAACAATCTAATCCGAGTGTCCAAATGCACCTGCAGTTGCCCTGAGAGGCTGAGGGAGTTCTGTCCCTTTTGCCCTTTCGGGGGTGGTAATGGGACCACCAAGGCCCAACAGCTCAGTTCCTGGAGGCTGAAAGTGCCTGCCATTGCCCAGAGAGGCAGAGGGAACACCAGCCCCCTCATCCTATTGTGGGGTGGGGTTGATCCACAGGTGCCCAGCAGTCCAGTCTGTGCAGGCCAAAGGTGCCTGCCATTGCAAATTGGGCACTTTTGCTTATTAACTACGCAACTAAAACTATTTTATTAGTAACATTCATGTTGCTAAATATTCCTGCTTTTCTAGCAGTTGAACTAATTCCATGTGCTTTTTAAAATACATCAAATCCAATTGCAAGATAGCATTGACATTTTTTTTAAAGGTTTATTTATTTACTTTATCCATTTTAAACGCCCCCTTCCCCATTTGCTGTTTTGTGTCCATTCACTGGGCAATTCTCTGTGTCTGTTTCCTGCCATCTCTTCTCATCCTCCTCCTCCAGTCTTCACCAGGATTCGATCCTGGAGACCTCCGATGTAGGAGAGACCACCTTGGTTCCTGAGTTTTGGAGCATCTTGTCTTGTCTCTCCCCTGCGTCTCTCCCCTGTTACGTCATCATCTTGCTGCATGGCCCCCGGGGCCTGGTGGCTCACCAGCACACAGAGCCTGGCAGCCCATGCGCCTTCTATATATATATATTTTTTATTTTACCGGGAGGTCCCGGGGATCGAACCCAGGTCCCTCCATATGGCAGACGGACACCCAACCATTTGAGCCACATCCGCCCCCAGTATTGACATTTAAAGACTCATTTTTAGGTTACCTTTCACTGTTATTCAATTTCTAACAGGCAAACCTGAAATGTGATTTACGAGTTCCTAGGAACGAACAGACTGACAAAGTTGAAGTGAGCACAGATTAGAACAGGAGAGAATTTTACAAACTTAGCAGAGGGGAAGAAGACCTGGCAGAAGCCAGTTTCCAGGAGCTCTTTCATCTTAAGTGATGGCTTTTGAGGAGGTTTCTTATTCTACAGGGGAGAGGTTTAGTAAATGGCCTAGACCTTGACTCCCCAGTCACTGCCCTTACTAGGCACATCTGGGGTTAGAGAGATGCCTAGCGCAGGCCAGTACCGAGTGCTTGGCTCCCCTCTTAATTAGGAAATTAACAATCTCACCTACCACGTCAAGGGTCACCGGAGGGTCCTCCTAGTTGTCGGCTCACACGGGGCTTCAGGCCCCTTCCGCCCTCCCCTGGGGCAAGGCCCCAGCGTTCCAGGTGATGAGCAGCTTGGGGCCAGTTCCTGGTGAAGTGGATCCTGGATGGGGCGCTCCTGAGCTGATGATGCCTGATCTAGTCAGCCACAGCGATGCTGATGCAAAATGCCAGAAATCGGTTGGCTTTTATAAAGGGTATTTATTTGGGGTAGATGCCCACAGTTACCAGGCCATAAAGCGTAAGTTACTTCCCTCACCAAAGTCTGTTGCCACATGCTGGAGCAAGATGGCTGCCGACGTCTGCCAGGGTTCGGCCTCCTGGGTTCCTCTCTCGCCGGGGCTTGCCTCTCTCCAGGCTCAGCCTTGCTTCTCTCCACAAGGCCAGCTGTAGACTTTCAGGCAAACAGCTTGTCTCTTTTCCCAGGGGCCTCTCTCCTTCCTCACAACCAAGCTCCTCTGTGTGCTTACTTCCACAGGCTCCAGCATTAAAACTCAGCATCAGAACTCCAACTCAAAACTCCAGCTCACTCCTCTGCTCTGCCGTGTAGTTTTATCTCTGAGCCCCCGCCCACCAAGGGGGTGGGGACTCAACATCCTACTGACGTGGCCCAATCAAAGCCCTAATCATAACTTAATCACGTCCAGAGGAACAGACCAGTTTACAAGCATAATCCAATATCTATTTTTGGAATTCATAAATAATGCCAAGCTGCTACAATGCCTTTAGCCATGGCAGTTAAAAGGTGAGCCTGCTTCTGGGTCCTATGCCTGCCCCCTCCTCACCTGCTTCTCCTTGGCAGCTAGGTCTTTTTTTTTTTTTCTTTCTTTAATTAAAACATACATTTCTCAATTAAGTGTACTGGATACATATAATTTTTTAAAAATCATACAATATGTTACACAATATATTTGGCTCATAGTAACACAATCAGACAGTATTTGTCCTTTTGTGTCTGGCTTGCTTCTCTCAACATAATGTCCTCCAAGTTCATCCATGTTGCCATATGCTTCACGACTTCATTTCTTCTTACAGCTGCATAATATTCCATCGTGTGACTAGACCACAGTTTGTTTATCCATTCCTCTGTTGATGGACACCTGGGTTGTTTCCAACTTTTGGCAATGGTGAATAATGTGGCTATGAACATCAGTGTGCAGATGTCTGTTCATGTCACTGCTCTCAGTTCTTCTGGGTATATACCCAGTAGTGGTATTGCAGGGTCACGTGGCAAGTCTATATTCAACTTCTTTAGGAACTGCCAAACAGTCCTCCACAGTGGCTGTACCATCCTGCAGTCCCACCAACAGTGAAGAAGTGTTCCTATCTCTCCACATCCTCTCCAACACTTGTAGTTCTCTGTCTTTTTAATAGTGGCCATTCTGATAGGTGTGAAATGATATCTCATTGTAGTTTTTTTTTTTTGTTATTTTTTTTTAATTTATTTTTATTGTGGGTAAAAATAAAAATTCTCACAATACATACAAACATTTGTAAAATGATATATAAATATATATGCATATATGTGCATTTGCTTACAAAAATGTTATTTATATATATATATACATATATTTTAAGAGGTGCTTAGATTACCCAAAATATTACACGAAACCCACCGGGATTCCCATGTTGCCCACCTCCCACACCTCCCACCACATCCCACACAAACATCTCCCATAAGTGTGGCCCACCACCCTCAATGAACTTACACATCCTGGAGCCTTG